>JAQGCB010001835.1:0-13104 GCA_034698835.1 Protaphorura tricampata
TCTTGCGTTCCTCACATTCTGGTCGGTATAGAGAGGTGTACGATATAGGGAGGTTGATATATAGAGATTCCACTGTAATACTCGTATTACCTAAAGTGTCTGGAAATACTCCAAAAAAAATCACTTGAAGAATAAATGTGAATACAATATCCAAAGTACGAATTATCGCCACCGGGCCTAAAAAAACATTGGCATGGTAATAGGAATTGGTTAAGAGCGTTTTCTTCCAATTAATGTGTGATTTTCGTACCTGCTGCTTCAAACTTCAGAGATAAAACAGAAAAAACTTGAACAAAAATTTCAACGGTTGCACCAATAACTGTTATGCCAAAATCTTCTGCATTCGTCGGAAGTTCCAACATACGAAAAGCCAATAAAATAATCAATGCTTCAATGGAAGCCATATAACCAAAGGAAATCACGGGGAGAGAAAAATGTACATTCCTTAGGTAGCGAGTAATTAATAATAATCCAGTTAGAATTAGCATCCCAATCAATGCCACTGAGACTCCAATCTATTTCATAAAAAAAAATTATTAATTTAAAATATAATAAAAAGTAATTGAAAACTACTGTAAGTAATTAAATCTTACTAAAGTGTTTTGTTCAAATTCTTCCCCGCTGCTCACCAATGGTGGCCTAGTAAGGACACCAACCCCGACCAATGTAATAATGGATGCCAAAATTGGTACGATTCCACATCACTCACCCAGAAATATACGAGCAAATAAAAATACAGTTATGGGTGTACTGAAATAAATGACGGTTGCATCTCCTAACTTTATGTATTGGAGGGAGAACATGTAAGCAAGTGTGCTGCACAAACCTACTGTTGCTCTCGTCTATTAAAAAAATCAGTGTCCGTTAGAGGTCACATCTGTAGCACGATTTCTAATAAAATTAAGTCTTACGAGTAATAAGAAGAATACTCGTCCTTTGTTGTCAAAAATCCCTTTAAAAATATTGTGGTTTTGAACTATTTGCATATAAGCGACATATATTGCTCCACAAATTGTTAATCCTTGAAATCGGCAGAGTGCAACGTTGAGTGGATGATAATTCTTTTGAATGAGCATTTTATTGAAGAGAAAGGAAAAACTGCATGAAATTGCTGAAAGTAAAAAAAATATAAGTACAAATTCAAATAAATGTATTTTGTTTGGGCCTCCATTATTTTTAACACGACACACGAGTTAAAACTTACAGGCTAGTAGTGTAAAAATTATCCCAGCGTATCCCTTCCAACCAGTTTTTTGAATTGCGGTTCGTGTAGTGGAAATAATGGTCTCATTTTGTTCCGAATTATTTAAAATTGCAATGTTGTTTTCAACTCCAGCACTTGTATTCGGTTCTTCAACCCTCATTTTGAATTCTACAACATAAGAAGGAGAATTAAATATTAAATTCACAATATATAACTCATTAAATATGAACTCGTGGTGAGTTCCATGTTAGCATCACATGACGCTTCCGAAAATCACTAAGATAATTAAATTTCCAGTCACGAGTTAGACACCTTGTTGATAAATGTGTCAACACTACATGATAACAATGCATGTTTTACCATTAGCAAGAACCGACATTGATCATGCTTGAATAATCTTCGTGACATGTATATCATATGGCGTAGTGGTACAGGTGTAAGGCTCACTCTAGCCGTGCTGTGGTTCAATTCCTCCGACCTGCTCTCCCCGAGTTGCTTTAAACCAGTTTTTCTCCACCAGTTTTTCCTACTACTTGGGTAACTACATAATTAATATGTAAATCCCTAGACCAAATTGGAAGCAACTCGGAAAAAGACACACGAAATGCACAAGATGTTTGATTCAGCCTCGGCTATGTCAATTAATCACTGTATTTTTTAAAAATAATCTCCGTATGAAAAAAAGATAAATGTTTTACCTTGCTACATTTTGGTACACTCTGACTCTACCCTACAATGTAAAATAAGAATAACATTATTTATAAAATGACGTAAAAGACAATTGACATTGGTTTATCGGGTCCACTCTGGTAAACGACACATTAATTGCTTTCTAATTACAAAGATTCCCCTCCAGTTCACAAACAAGCGGTCGAGAAGATCTTACGGTGTGTAGTAACGTATATGCAGGAAATATGCACTGATACACACTTTAATTGAAATTTAATTGCATTTAATAGTTTTATTTTAAGAACTTATTTGCCGTCACATATTTTGCCTCACAAATTATTTCAACATAAAAGAATACTTTTTTCTCGCAGGGTGATCTTCTGGTAGAGTAGATAACCATTTCCTGAGTGTAGCGAGAACAATTCCGGCCAATATGATGGAAGTACCGATAAGGCTAGAAGGAAGGTTTGGATATATATTTATATCAAATTGTAATACTAAATATATTGTAATAATAACAGTAAAATGAATTGAATTAATATTCATATATACCTGAAAGAGTCAGGAAATACTCCCAAAAATATAATTTGAATAATAAATGTAAATACAATGTCCAAAGTACGAATAATTGCAACCGGACCTAAAAAAAGTTTAAAAAGTTAATAATTTTTCTAAGATCGTTCATTTTTTCAAATTGATATTTTTCTCCTACCAGCCGCTTCAAACTTGAAAGACAAAACCAGAAAGACTTGAGCAAAAACTTCAACGATAGCACTTGCAATATTGATCCACCAATCTTCTCCATTTCGTGGTAATTCCAACATCCCAAAGGCTAATAGAATGATGAGGGATTCAATGGAAGCCATAAAACCAAAGGAAATCACAGGGAGAGAAAAATGTACATTTCTTAGGTAGCGAGTAAATAAGAATACTCCAGTTAGAAATAGCATGGCAGTCAATGCCAGTGATATTCCTACCTATTTTCAAAAATTATAATAATTAAAATGTAACGAATTAATGTATAAATTGAAAACTGTTGCTTTTTTGTTCTTACCAAAGTGTCTTGGTCAAATTCTTCCGTGCCGGTCAGCAGTGGTGGTCTGGCAAGAACGCCAACACCGACCAATGTAATGATGGATGCCATGATTGGAATTATTCCACATGACTCACCCAGAAATATTCGAGCGAATAAATATACAGCTATAGGTGTACTGGAATAAATGACTGTCGCATCGCCCAATTTGATGTATTGGAGGGAAAACATGTAAGCGATCGTACAACACAAACCTATTGTTGCTCTCATCTGCGTATTTAAAATAAAACGACACTAAAATGTTTACTGTCCTTCTACAACACTAATTTTTGTAAAAATTGAATCTTACGAGCAATATGAAGAATAATCTTCCTTTGTTCTCAAAAATGCCTTTAAATATATTCTGTTTTTGACGAATTTGCATATAAGCGACAAAAAATGCTCCACAAATTGTAATTCCTTGAAATCTGCAGAATGCTACGTTGAGTGGTTGATAATTTTTTTGAATGAGGATTTTATTAAAAAGAAGGGAGAAACTGAATGAAATTGCTGAAAGTAAAAAAAAATGTAAGTATGTAAGCATTATTGGGACTATTGGACGAGACACGAGATAAAACTTACAAGTTAATAGTGTAAAAATTATTCCAGCGTATCTCTTCCAACCAATTTTTTGAGTTTCGGCTCGTGTAGCGGAAATTGTCTCGTCAGGTTGTCTTGAATTTAAAATTGAAGCGTTATTTCCAATTCCAGCACTTGTGTTTCGTTCTTCAACATTCATTTTGAATTTTCTAACGTAAAATAATTGCTACAAATAAAAACTTCACTTTCACAAAATTGTTGATGATAAATTATTTTTTATTAGAAAACGTATATATTTTGGTACACTTTCGCCTGCAACAAAACTTGGTATACGAATAACATCATTTTTGTTTTAAAAAATTACAGGTAAGAATATTGACATTGGTTTATCGTGACCACTCAGGTAAACGACACATTAATTACTTTGTAATGGACGAGATTAAATTCACCCATAAAATTCAGGTAGAAGTAGAACCACTCGGTCGGGAAAATCCTGTAGTTTGTGACAAGAATTTCTGACTAAACTATATTACTATTAAATAAAATGAACAAATATAAAATTATTGACATCAGTGCTTTATCTTCTGGTCGTCATACGAGTAAATTTTTTCCGTAGAGTCATCATCCGGTAATGTAAACCACCATTTGCTGAATGTTGTGAGCAAAATTCCAACCAATATTATTGACGTTCCGAGTAGACTGAAAAGATATTAGCGCACGTAGGAAAATTATAAATACGTGTTACATTTGATTGAATTTTAGTATTTATTATACCTGAAAGTGTCTGGAAATACTCCAAAGAATATCATTTGAAGAATAAATGTGAACACAATGTCCAAAGTTCGAATAATCGCCACTGGACCTGAAAAAATACGGACCATACAAAATAAGAATTAGCTAAGACTGTTATGCATTTCTTGTAATTAAATTTTTGTTTCCTACCTGCCGCTTCAAGCTTCAATGATAAAACCGAGAAAGTTTGCAAACAAAGATCTGAGATTGCACCCGCAATAAAGATATAACAATCTTCTCCATTTCGTGGTAATTCCAACATCCCAAAAGCCAATAAAATGATGAGTGATTCAATGGAAGATACATAACCAAAGAAAACGACAGGAAGAGAAAAATGTACATTTTTTAGGTAGCGAGTAATCAAGAATATTCCAGTGAGAATCAGCATGGCAGTAAATGCCAGTGATATTCCAATCTGTTTTCAAAATTCAAATGAATTAGAATGTACGTACTATTACACATTTTTTTAAAAAAAAACTGCTGCGTTCTTGTTCTTACCAAAGTGTCTTGATCAATTTCTTCTGCGCCGGTCAACAATGGTGGTCTTGTAAGAACGCCAACGCCGACCAATGTAATGATGGACGCCAACGTTGGAATCATTCCACATGACTCACCCAGAAATATTCGAGCGAATAAAAATACAGCTATGGGTGTACTGGAAAAGATGACGGTGATGGAAAAGATCTCCCAATTTGATGTATTGGAGGGAAAACATGAAAGTGACCACACATACGAGCCCTATCGTTGCTCTTAGCTGTGAAAAATAAAATGCCCTTGAAAACATTTAGAGTTCACTAAAAATAGTGACCGTTAGAAGTCACTTTTACTTTTATAATAAGAATTTTGGTTTAAATGGAATCTTACCACCAGTAGGAAGAATTCTCGTCCTTTGTTGTCAAAAATTCCTTTAAAAATATTTTGTTTTTGACCTATTCTCATATAAGCGACAAAAATTGTGCCACAAATGGTCATTCCTTGAAACCGCCAGAGGCCGACATTGAGTGGATGATAATTTTTTTGAATGAGCATTTTATTAACGAGGAAGGAGATACTAGATGAAATGGCTGAAATGTGGAAAAAAATTAAAATTAATAAAATCTCATTACTCCCAAGCAATAATAACATTAAGAAACTTACATGCCAAAAGTGTAAAAAATGAACCAGCGTATCTTTTCCATCCAATTTTTTCTGTTTCCTTTTTTTCAGCGTTGTCGTTGTGGTAAAATGATTTTTCATTTTCAATCTGAATCAAATCAACCCTTGACTTGAATTTACTATCGAATATTTGTACTGAATTTAAAATTTCAATGCTTTTTTCAGCACTCATGTTTACCTCTTGAACCTCCACTCTGAATAATATTTTTTTTTTAAATCTGTACAGACAAGATTACTTTTCTTTCAAAATATTGGTAATACTTGACCAATAAAATTTTGGGGTAACGCAATTATTCTGTCTGACTAAAATTTTCTAAATGAGATTTTTCTGAACTTTGAATGTTTTCAGTGGAGTAACTGTTTTGGACTGAAGAAAACACGAGAGTTTTCTTTTATTTATAACGGAAGAGCAGAATCCGTAATGTTTAGGAAGTAGTCAGTCAAGTAAGGTTTGCGACCTCGTCTTCCGAGAAGTAATCATTAAATCCGGATTTACGGGACGTCTTACTTCTCCGATTTTGTAACTTCCTGGTCCGTACAAATATTTTTGAATAAATTGAAATTGAAAGTTGAAGTTGAAATTGAAAGTTGCCCATGACAGGTCAAACACACTGCATTCGCATTCATTTATGCAATGCATACATGTACATTCTCAGAATCCACAAAACCAGTTTTCAGATTTTGCAGGAACACTATGAATTGGTTGAAAATCTCAAACATGTTATACGTATGCTTGATTTCCAAGAAGATGAAAAAAGAAGAGTCTCAAATTTTGTTTTAATTAAAAAATAAATATTTTCATGTGGACAAATAATTATAATTTTGTACACAAAAATACTCTCACTTTTCTAATAGCTTTATTTTTGTAAATTTTATTTTCTAACAAGGGGTAGTGATTAACTGTCTACGAGCACCCAGAACCGACATATTTTTTTCTAGTCTCCGGGTATGCCCTGATCATGAATCATTCGAATTCCGTCTGTTGAAATCATAATTACGCCCCTCAGAGGTCAGGAAAGGTCATTTCCCATGCTACCTAATGTAATGTGAAAATGGATCTGGCTCCCTTCCCGGATGTGGTGGTTGTCCCTCACAATACATTAGGTGGCATGGAAAATGACCTTTCGTGACTCCTGGTAGGCGCAATTACGATTTCAACAGACAAAATTTGATTGATTCGTGGTCAGGGCATGCCCGGAGACTAAAGAAAAATATGTGGGTTCTGGCTGCTGGTAGACACCACATGAGACATGACTATCCCTTGTCAGTCTGAACTAGTCATAAGTGATTAATTTATTACTGATTTATTTCAGCATAATAGAATACTTTTTTCTGGCCGAGTGATCATCGGGAAGAGTCGATAGCCATTTCCTGAATGTAGCCGCAATAATTCCAATTATAATTATAGACGCTCCGACGAGGCTAAATAAGTAAATAAAATTTTTTGAAATCTTATAACTTCTGCACGCGTACGCAATCTAAAAATTATTAAAGATGTACGTTTGTCTGTCTCACCTGAAAGTGTCTGGTAAAATTCCAAAGAATAACATTTGAAAAATAAATGTGAACACAATGTCCAAAGTTCGTATCATGGCGACTGGGCCTGAAAAATAAAATACATACAACGTGAATTAATTACAATGGATTCCCTATGTATCAACCTCCCCTATATCGTACACTTCTCTATACCGACCAGAATGTCTGAAACGCAAGAACTCCATTTGCATGCACTTCTTTGTTATTTCACTTTCTGTATATTAAACTTTCACTTTATTGGACACATTTTGGTGCATTTTTCGAGTTCGGTAAATAGAAAGTCTACTGTATCACAACACCTATAATTTTATATACTTTGTTGATATTATTTCTCACCCGCAGCTTCATATTTAAGAGATAGGACCAAGAACACCTGTCCTAAGAAATCAGCCAAGGCACTGCCAGCCATAATTACCCAATCCTCTGAATTCCGCGGCAATTCAAAAATCCCAAGTGTCAATAAAATGACGAGTGATTCAATGGAAGCCGTGTACCCAATGAAAATCACAGGAAGAGAAAAGTGTAGTTTTCTGAGGTATCGAGTGATTAAGAATAAACCAGTCAAAATTAGCATGGAAGCAAACGCCATCGATATTCCAATCTGTGCGTGCGAGAAAATATACATCGAATTATAATACGCAAGAAAAATACACAAAAAATATTTTTTTTCTTTACGAACGAGAGTTTGCGAATCAAATTCCTTCTCGCCGGTCAACAATGGCGGTCTTGTAAGAACGATAACACCGCTCAATGTAATGAATGCTGCGAAGATTGGTACAAATCCACATGGTTCACCCAGAAATAATCGAGCGAATAAAAATACAGTAATTGGTGTACTAAATAAAATGACCGTCGCGTCTCCCAGTTTGATATATTGGAGGGAATATATGTAAGCACACAATCCAACTAGTCCTGGCGTTCCTCTCAACTAAAATTACACATAAAATTAATTAATTATTCACCCATAGATTTGCTTTCCTTCAAACTTACTATCAGCAGAATTAGAGTTCCTCTGCTATCAAAGATTCCTTTGAACACATTTTTATTCCTCACAATTAACATGTACAAGACAAAAATAGGCCCACAAATTATAATTGCTTGAAATCGATAGAATGTAACGTTGATTGGATAATTCCTTTGTATGAGCATTTTACTAATGAGCATAGCAAAACATGCGGAAATGGCTACAAAAGAAATCAGAGAAAAATTCTTCATTAGACACAATTTAAAGAAAAATATAATTGAATTGAATTGTCTTCCGAGTGTAGGTGACGTACGCGTACTTACATGTCAAAAGTGTGAATAATATCCCAGCATATTTTTTCAATCCGACTTGTTCAATTTGCTTTGACTTTTTACACTCATGAGAAGTTGAATTTTTATTTGGGGGTTCCGTTTGAAGTAAATCTATCCGGCATGTATATGTGCCAACTAGACTATCGAGATCGACATTCCGGGCATTCCTTTTTGCATTTTCTTCGCTCATTTTTATTCTTGGTCAAAAAAAAACTTACAGGATTTCAACAGAAGTCCAACCAGCGCAGAAAATTTGTAGTATTAAAATGTACGGTACTGACTACTTACTCCGGCAGGTTAATTGTTAATGTCGTTAACTTAATTCACGACGCATTTTAAACACTCTGTCAAAATAATATTTATTCAAGTGCAAATACTACGAAAATATTTTACGCACATTCTAGTGCAAAAATACGCACACGTGGATTTTGTATTTACTTCTATTAATGAAGTTTAGTTGAAGCGAAGTGGAATGGTTTGTAAAAAACCAGTCCACTTTGCTCTTGATAGAAATGCTAATCATGCAAACACGCGTTCACATTTTAACAATAAATCTGGAATTGCTGGTTCATTGTATGACAATGACATGCAAATAAAACATATGTATGTTGGGATTTTGAAACGTAAACACATGCAGAAACCTGTTTCCAGAATCAATTCATAGAATATATAATTTGATGATTTTGACATTATGATTTCTGTAGGTTTAAATTTTGCAATAGAACTCACATTAGATTGACATTAGTTGAATTGGCGTTGTTGATTTTACTTGAGTTGTGACATGAACACAAATTGTACCTAAATTTGATTATTTGAATAAATAATGATTACAATGACTTGACATGGTATTGGATTGCTCAATTGCTCATAAAATAATTAAAATTGCTGTACTGAAAAACAGAAATTCGTTCCCCGGACTAATTCTTGTAAGTTATTTGCGTCGTCTTTAACGAGAGAGAGAGGTCCCTGTGCTGTAGCCAGGGACCGGTGGCTCTTGGTACATTTCTTATATATACAATTTTCTTTTCAAAATGTTATCAAACAAAAGCAAAGAAATAATATTTGAGCCACTTAATCTCAGTAATTGGGTATTCTTAGCTCCGGCAAAATTTTACCCAGTCTCAAATTGTTTGAAGGCTACCAGTCCAAATAGAATTTTATTATGGAAATTTATCACTATTTCAAATTTAGTGTATCATGTTTGGTTCGTTTGGGCACTATTGGAAGCTTATTTCACGACTGAATTCCAAATGGTGGAAATATTCATCCTAATGTTTCTCCTGGCCCTTGTATCTTTGGGGACAGTTAGTCAAATCACAACTCTGTATAATTCTCAGCTCTACATTGAACAAATTAACTTACTTATGTTCTTCAATGACAAAATGGGTAAAAACATGTGTTCAATTTTATTTTTGACAGAAAACCCTTGTAATTAAAATTTCAAAAATTTTATACAGCAAAATTTTACAAAATCGACCTGAAAAAACCAGATGTTCTCACAAAAACATTTCGACGTGCGAGCATGACCACCAAATTATTCGTAGCTTGTTTTTTTCCCACGATCTTAACTGCACTCCATATCCCATCCTTTCAAAATAGTTACAAAAACTTGTACCATTTCTTTCCAAATTTCTTTGGGAAATTTCTTTTCGCGACTTCTGGAACAATGGGTCTGATTGTTGAGTTTTCACATCTCCTCTACACTCTTGCTGTGATTATGATTCAATTGTACTCATTGTCAGGTGCACTTCAAATGCTGGAAAGGTACACGTGCAATTTATTAGTGAAAAAAATTGCATTGCCTAAAAATGTCTATAAAATTTCTTAAACATTTTCAGTGATCCAGAGAGAATTCCCGAAGCTCGGAAGCGAATTGCATTTAGATCGATGCAAATTATGCAGACACTGCAGCTTATCATTGGAAAGTATTGCGCTCTGGCTTATACAATCGTCCTAAGCGTAATGATGATTTCCGTGGGCTATCTGAGCATTAGTCATTTCAACCGAATTTCATGGGTTCTATGGTTTTTATTTTTCTTTGTTGGTGTCATGAGTGTGATAATTTCATCCGTAATTGCAGCAGAATGTTCAAAAGTACAGGACTCTTCGAAAAGATTTCTGTACAGTAGAGTTCGGAGAATGGATCAAAAAGTACAAGAGGATGAGAGTCAAAAATATTGGTCATCGTGTCCTCATCTCAGATTCACTTACGGGCCAATCACTATTACAAGAGATAATTGCGCAGTTCTCCTTGTTGAGGTTGTATTGGAGCAAACCGTCAATATGTTGGTCACTTATAATTAAAGCAATCAGTCACAATTCGCAATATGTAATGTATCATCACATTTAGAGCACTGAATTTTACTGAGCAATTTTAAAATGTTTGTATTTCCTGATGAAATGTCAGGTAGTATTCAGAATATGTTCAAGCTGAGTATAAATTTTTGAGAAGTTTGTAATAGGCAATACTTTCCATGCTCTTCGTGCGTGGCTGTATCCAGGTAATTATGACGGTTTAAATCGAATTGAAGTAGTAATGGGAGAACTGAAAACAATCATATCAAAAATTCATAGTGTCTATAAACATTAAGGAAATGATGGCCGTCGTTATGACTTTACTTCATAGAGTAGTGCTCTCAACGTTTCGTTTTTATGCTAGAAACGAAAACGATTCGTAAACGAAAACAAACCATAACAAAAATTCGGAAATGGAACCGTTCAAACGAAATTAGCCTTATAGGAGCGAAGCAGTTTCGTTTTTGTTTCTAGTCAATCTTTTGAGACAGAAATAATGAAGCGAAATGAGAAGGTATTGTTCCCGAAAAAGGGAAATGGAAACGATACGGAAATGAAACTTTGAGAGCATTTGGATACATCGCATCTCTATTTTACCTAAGCACGACATATTCAAAATTGGTTTGTTAATATTTACAATGTATGTTTTAATAGCATTTATTATACAGCGACATGCACGCGGAAACTCTTAATTAAGATTACCTGTCTGTATAGTATAACAGTAGAAATAACTAAGCCTGCAAGAATTTTGTCAATGTCTTAGTGAGGTCGAGGCTCCGAGTCCGGTCAGGAACAGTTGTCGTCGTCTGCCGTCTGTTATTTTTATTTTCAAAATGATTTCGAACAAAACCAAGAAAATTATATTTCAACCTCTAAAACTCAGTCACTATGTATTCCTGGCTCCTGCAAAATTTTGTCAAGACTCTAATTCTTTAAAATCCGTCAGTCCACGAAGAATTTTGGCATGGAAGTACATCACCGCTGGGAATGTGGTTTATCACATTTGGTTTGTGTATGCCATGTTGGAAGCTTACTTCACAACTCAATTTAGCATTGTCGAAATATTTATTCTCATGTTTCTTGTGGCACTCGTATCTTTGGGGACTGTGAGTCAAATGGCGACTCTATACTACAGCGACATCTTCACTGAGCATGTCAATTCCCTCCTATGCTTTAATGACAAAATAGGTAACAAAAATATGCTAGTTTATTTTAATACCTGCGTAAAATATACTCTAAGAATATTTTCATACAGCAAAAGCCTACAAAATAAATTTGGAGGAACCGGACGCCCGTACCGTTGCATTCTCTCGCACAAACATTGCCATCAAATTATTCATCGCTGGAATTTTTCCCACCATCATAACTGCAGTCCACATTCCATTCTTCAAAAATACTTATAAGAATTTGTATCATTTTTATCCTAATTTATTTGGGAAACTGCTCTTCTCTTGTACTGGGACAACGGCTATGTATGTTGAGTTCTCTCACATCCTCTACACTGTGGTCGTCATTGTTCTCCATTTGTACACGTACTCGTGTGCCATGAAGCTATTGGAGAGGTATGTATATATTTTTTGTATCAATTTTGAAAAAAAAATATTTATAAAAATACACTCAATAATTGACAGCCGAGGCTGGATCAAACCTCATGTGCATTTCGTGTGTCTTTTTGCGAGTTGCTTCCCATTTGGCCTAGGGATTTACATATTAATTCTGCAGTTACCCCAGTAGTAGGAAAAACCATTTGAGAAAAACCTCTTTAAAGCAACCCGGGGGAGAGGAGCTCCGAGGAATTGAACCCCAGCACAGCGAGAGCGATCTGTACACCTGTATCACTACGCCATATGATAGACCAGTGAAAAATAAAATGTATAAATTTTCTTGTCATTTTAGTGATCCGGATAAATTACCCGAAGCCCAAAAACAAATTGTATTCAGATCCATGGAAATTATGCAAATGACAATGTCAATCATTGGAAAATATTGAGCCTTGGCATTCACCGCGGGCCTAAGTTTGTTTATGATTTCCGTTATCTCATCGTCAGTCATTTCAATAAAATCGCGTGGTTCATGTAGGGATTTTTCTTTTGGTTTGATGTTCGAGCATAACAGACTCTTCTGTGAGGTTTCTGTACAAAAGACTCGTGAATGTGAATAAAAATCTCCAAGGGGAAGGGAAGAAATTTTGGTCGTCTTGTCGGAAACTCTCATTCAAGTATGGAGCAATCACTATCACCAAAAATAACTGCACTACTCTCCTGTTTGACGTTGTTCTGGGTCAAGTCATCAATGTTTTGGTCACTTATAATTAGGCCTAGTTTATGCACATGCTTCAAAAATATTTTAGTAAAAGAGCATGACACTAAACCCAAATAGTAAAAGTAAACTAAACCATGAAATCCATGCAAGATTATTCAAAGTTCAGAAATACCCATGGTACCGTGGTATTAACGGCTTGAAATCTATTACAGTGGAATCTCTATATATCAACCTCCCCTATATCGTACACCTCTCTATACCGACCAAAATGTCAGGAACGCAA
>JAQGCB010001836.1:0-13102 GCA_034698835.1 Protaphorura tricampata
CCGACTACTCGTCTATCATGATTCGCCCCATCTATTAGGAGTCGTCTCTTCATCACTGTCTCCTCTGCAAGAAAAAATAAAAATTAACAAGAACTTGAGCATTTCTTGAAATGACTTATATTCAGTAGTCGAGTAGTCTAGTCTTTTCTGTGGAAGAGTTGGCGAAATTCGCCGCTCCAGAATTTTCCAGGGAAATCACAACAACAAAGACAAAACACAAATGATTCCTGATTTTTATTAGTTTTATGAGGGCCTATATTTTGTTGCGGTTCAAACATATTATTGACTGATCGTATTCATTCATACTAATGAATTTTAATTTTCAAGAAAACGGTCGAAATAAGCTCAGTAACACCAGCAATTTTAATTTTACGACTTACCCATTTCTGACTCCGAAGAAGATAGATTTTGAGGTTTTCGCTTCGGGTCACCTGAGGTGGCTGGGGCAGATGTTCCCGACTTGTCCATTACGTCCCGTCCGTGCTTTGGATTTAGAAACTGTTAAATTCTGAACATGTACAGCCACAACTAAAAAAATGTTACAAAACTGAGATCGAATCGAAATTGAACCTGAACTGAACGAATGATTTTTAAAAACTGAAGTTGAAGGAAATTAAATTTCCCGGCTCTCGACTTGCGCGTCCACTCATAAACAAAAATGCTTCAATTTCAACGCCAGCCAATTTTTTCGTTCTATTAATATTTTAGTTTAGCTACAGGGTGGCCCAGAAATCACCGGCCTTTTGAATTCTCCGTGTAAACCGGAAACCCGGAAATTAAATTTTGATGTCCAGTATGAGGCTGAAATGGAACATGACAAATACCTTCAAAATAAATAGTCTCAACACAAGACAAATGTTCAGAAAGTCATGTAGGAATTGTACGGCGCATTCCTAACCTCAAAATACGTCCAAAAATGATCAATCTATTCAATAGAAAAAATATGATGGCCAGTATGAGGCGGCTAAAATGGATTAGGAAAAATACCACGAAAATAGCTGTATCAATTTAGGGTGATGGGTGAATGCAAGGTATTATAGACCAAGTTTGTTTCTTCCCTTACCGGTATAGGACGACATGGGTTGTCAAGGTGCCTTGGGTGAATGCATCTTCGAAATGGATATACGGAATGATAGGAATTGACCTCTGCTTGCCATGTTACATTACAATCAGATTCAGAAGTAAGTTCGGACTTTTCCGAAGCAAATTAGTCCACCGAAACCCTTGTTTTTGTCTTTTTCAGCTAATTATTTCGGTATTCCTATTCCTCACGTTTCTCTTTCGTCGTAGATAGAAAGATAGAATTATTGTAAATGTGTTGTCACAACTTATCGTGTTTACATTGCCACAAAATGCATGTTAGTAATATCGGATGAGGTAAGTCCAATATAGAAATGTTTCCAATGTATGGTAATCTAGTGGCAGTGAGCAAATATTAATTTTTATTAATTGCTTCTCCATTGTTACTGACGTGAAGTATGGAATGATGATTATACCTATACGCATTAAGGCTGCACGTACACGCTAAATAGTCTTAATTGAACTCTGGCCGCTGAAACGAATACTTTAAATACACAACTTATTTTTTTAATAAGAAAAGGTTTAATGTGGACCATGCAATCATTTATAGAAACTTTGTCAAAAATTTCAGAAGAATCCACTTAAAATTAGCGAAAAAAATTACCCTGCTGTGGAAAAGTCTCGATAAAGTCTGTCGCCGGAATGGACAATAATCGAGACTTTTCTAAAGCGAGGGTAAATTACTCAACCTCTATCCTTAATCGATTTGAGTGCACTGTCTGTGTAACTTTTAATGAATTGACTCTTGCTAGTAAAATAAAAACAATGAAATAACCTTTAACTTTCTCTTGGATTATGTGTAATGCTATCCTAATGGTACATCAAACATCAGTTGAGTAGAAGTTCAATTTAGTCATTCCGAAATAAGCTGCCCGTTGATTCAGGCTCCTACCAGATTATTATTACGAAATGCCTCCATCAGAAGAATCAGTGGAAGACTTTCTTTTCAAAACCGGAGAATGGGCTCTCATTTCTGCTCGTAGCATGGGGTATTTCCCCTTCAGTATTTCTAGTCGTGTAGGAACTAAATCAAAGCACTTGGAATATAATTTTCTCAGTTGGCCGGTTCTTCACAGTTTTGGATTGAATGTGATCCTTGTCCTATTCGTGCCAGCGTATGTCGGAATGCATGACATGATTGACAGACTTCAAATTTCTGGAGGAAAAACGGAACGTTTTGCTCTATCATTCCTTGCTGTCACTACAACACTCATCGGTGCTTGTGTTCGAATTCTTGGGCCAATACAAGGGAAAACACTTCGGAATTTCTGGAACGAATTTTGTGACATGTACAAGAAAATGGAGAATCGTGGGATTGTATTGAAACATAACCAGATCTTGAATTCCGTTTTAAAATCCAACAGAAACCTAGTCATATTTTATCTAATGCTATTGGTCATCCATCTTTCATTTACGACTATTTGGGGATCTCTGCTAACCGGTGACTCTGGTCCAATTGTACAAACAGATTCGGACACCATTCTCAATCTAATTCTAATTAACCTACTCAAATTCATTAAAGTTATGGGGTACTTATATTGGGGATTTCTAATCATGGGTCATACGGCTCATTCAGTTCATGTTATTTTTTGTCAAAATGTACACAGCATTCCTGCGACTTTTGACGGATGAAATAGAATCCGCTTCAGCATCATCGTGTACAGATAAAATTCATTCCAATGAGAATCCCATGTTTTCAAAACAAGGTCTAGATTCACAATGTATTAAATTAGAAGAAACTTTCAAAAAATGTATTGAATTGTACAACTCCTTAGAGGATCAAATTCAGAGTTTTCACTCTGTCTTCGCGTTAAGACTTATATCCGAATTCGTGTATTGTGTTGTGTCTTTGCTCATGCACATTTTCTTTCTTTTCTTCATGTTGGGAGAAAAACCTGCCGTATTTGTCATAGGTCTTATATTTCCGACAATTTCATCTGCTACGGAATTATATTCACTTGGATATGAACCGTCAATGATGACGGAACAAGCAAGAAATTTTGTTAAAGCTATCAGAAGAATGCCCGTACATAATTTTACACCAGCTACACGTTCTCAGGTGATTGAATACTTATCAAGCATTAAAATACACTATTGGTTTATGTGAATTCTCATAGTGTAATTTGTATACAGGTACCAATCATTGTTTCCGACTTGGCTGTATCTTTGCCAGCCATAAAACCCGGGAATTTCTTCACTCTAAGAATGAGTTTGATAGCATCGGTAAGCTGCGTAGAAACGACTTCAATTTTTTATTTGGTTTTTAGCAATTACCAGAATCCATCCCTCAGAAATTGAAATCTCACTCCAGCCGCCTATCGGCAAGGGCATGTTATGTGGCACTAGGCCACAACTTTATTAAGAAATTGTACGTGTGTATTATTTTAACTGATGTCAATTCTGTTAAACACAGGTGATGAGTGCAATCTTTGCATATTTGGTGGTTCTCATTCAGTTCCGAGATTCAGACAAGGGACACTGTTGATGATAATACAAATATTCAGATTAAAATAATACTGTATTTTGTGGCACACCTGGGACTGGATTAAAAAAAATTCGACTTATGCAACATTTACGAATGCAAAATTAGTTGACCGTGTTGTTTGGGCAAAATAAACGAAATCATTACCAATCCACACTTTCGTACCTTATAAACTACACTAATTACAAATTATCTTTGTAAACTCGGAGCCAGAATAATTCCAAATCAAAAAATCATTCCTCAAATCGTTCAAACTGTAACTTCCTTATTTATTTACAAAATCTACGTTCACATTCTCCAACAATGTTGACTGTCAAGTTCTTCTCTGGCGTTGTAGTCGTAGTCGTAGTCGTAAAGCAATAACCGTCTAACACATTTTCACACAATCCGATTTAATAAATTAAAATGGCATCAATGAGTTTTTTTGTGATGATTATTTTTTTTTGTACAGTGTTGTTGGATTTCATCTCTACTTAACGTGCATCAGCGAACCAAGTAGCAAGTTTTTGCAAACAACCTTCCTTCGTATATAACTTTCACTCACAATCAACAAATCTCAATTATAATTCTTGTTCACAATTTTCAGTGGTCAAGAGAAATCAATATCAATTTTTTTTTACGTGATAATACTCACAACCTTTTTGTATCACTAAACTTAGTCCTCTCTCACTGAATTGTATGTATGTATGTATTCGATTCGATCATTTGTAAATTTTTACTCACGAGTTGTATGATTTTTAATACTTATGTCTGTACATCGTATTCGTAGTTAGTTTTTTTTAGTTCAATTACACTTTTTATATAACATTCTAGTAGCAGCGTGCGAATTTTTTTTTCTTTATCATCGTACAAAGTAAAGGACAGTGATTAGTAACTAATGAGACAAATATTTTAGCACAAAAAAATGAACGAAGAATCCTATGTAATGTATCAGTATCGTACAAATTCATGACCGGGGAAGACGGTGAGCTTAGTGTCGCTGTGTGTGTAGTTAGTGTGTATGCATGACTTCCAAAAAAAGTCTACTGCTTTTACTTTATTTTTATGTTTTTTTTTACAAAGTACAAATCCGAATTAATCGCACGTACATACGAAAAACAAACATAAAATCGTCCAAAGATTTCAGTCCAAATTCAAATCTCATTCATCATTTTGAGAAATCTCATTTTTTGAATATTTTTGTTTGTTTTTTTGAAATTAATATCTCCATCCTGAATTTCATTCAAAGAACCGTCCCCAAATTTAATCAAACTTGGCAAATTTTTGCCTTCCCCTTTTGACCCTTGATTTTGTAAATTATCCCTAATCCATAATTTTGTTGCCGCAATCCCTACATTACATATCTGTACGTACTTATTATTTTTTTAACTTTTTTACACCACAATTTTAATTTCTATAAACTTATTCGTTCAAACAATTTGTATTCAACTGCATACTAAGTAAAATTTAGTATGCGCGTCTCCTTATTGTAATTGTTTACCATGTAAATACTCATGGGTTCCCGACTTCCTTACTCTAAGCACTTAATTAGTCTGTACGCACTTTATGTATGTATGTATGTATTTAAGTACTTAATAATTATGCAACCACTTTTTTTTTGTCAACAATTGTGTATAATAATGATTTAATTTATGTATGTATGTAATTGTTATAGTATGAATGCACTGGTTACACACTCCTGGGCTGGGGGGAAAATTGTTCTTCACGAAAACATGTTACTTTTACATCCATAAACACTTCAACAGGAAATAGTAGTTTGAGTTGAGTTTTATTTTTTTATTTTTATTTCTGCTTTCTCGTCCGTACTTATTTTGCAGTTCAAAATCTCATTCATTGTCAGTTTTTCTTTTTTATTTTACTTCAGGTCATGTCAGTACTGACATCATCATCGTCATCATCATCAGATTCGTCCTCGTCGTCATTCTCCTTATGTCAAACACTGTCCATGGCTGCAAATCTTGCCCCTGCATTGTCACAGACGTGAATTGGTGGTCGTCTCAATTGAAGTCGTCGTCTTCGTTTTCGTCTTTTTCTTTGACTCCATGCACAGAGTGTTAGAATACAACAAGACCCACTTGCCCCGGCCAATACAACGACCAGAATCACATTGATCTCTTTGTCCAAACCACCTAGAGATGATCCAGGTCAAAGGGTAGAAAAAAAGAAAAGAAAACCTCTCCATTGCAATCATCATTTTTCCATAAAATGTATGTAAATGGCAAAATGACCAAACGTACTATACTTTGGAGTAAAGAAATCTACTTGACCCATTTCATTTTTCATTATTGACTTCCAAAATTTAGTCCCAATATTAATATTGTTGTTGACACCCATTTTTGGAAGCCTTGTACTCAAATGTTGTATAGTAATATTTGGTCATCTTGACATATTGATTGATTTGATAGAGTGAGTGATTAGACGAATGAATGAATCGTAATTTTTTGTTTGGAATTAGTGAGTTTGCAGCGTATTTTTGCAAATTAGTTTTTTTGTTTCCTTGCATTGATTGTCAAATCAAAATAAAAAATAATAACAATGTAATCACAGGAAAGCAAGTTTTAATTTGTTCAGCAGCATTCATATATTTTTGTCTAGAGCGAACGAAACCCATTGGCATTTTTAGGACAAGAACCAAGACGAGTTTTTGTTTCCAAGCAAGCCTTCATTTTTTTTCTTTCTTTGCGTAAAGTGTGTAATATTGGCAATATTAATTTGACTGCTGCTCAACCATGACCTTTTTTGTGTCTTTCCCAGGGTCAGATCAAGGGAGCTCTACTTATATGCCAGTCTCAAGCAAATTAACAACAAAAATAATCATGAACAACAACGACACTCCAACAAAAGCACGTTGAAGCTCGTTAGTAAATAATCAGGGTTTTCAAAAAATTCAGGTCATGCAATTTACATGCGGTGATTGAGCATATTTTTCAAGTAGAAATTTTCAGAACGTGTATGTATGAAATTTCCATTGTATCTGATTCAATCCAGAATGACTGCATATTCTGAAAATTGTGAAACTCAAAAAGTGTGCTATTAAATTTCTGTTACAGAGAAAGTCATGCATGTTGCAGTTAGTTTGTGAATTGAATAGTTCATGCGTGCCGTGCTGTTCCGTGCAGAATATACGTGCAGGAAAGGGGTAGCAAAAACCTTACCGAGAGCTGCACACATTTTGATTGACAAGGTAAATAGATTTGCATTTGAATGATTGATTGATTGATTTATGACGGGCGGGCGGGTTGAGATTTTGGGCGGTGATAGAGAGAGTGAGAGAATTGGATGATTTTTTTTGTATTGGATGGAGTTGAAGAAACAAAAGTGAGTCAAAAGAATATTAATTTACACGAAGGCATTACAGGAATCCAAAAAAGAAAATTACGTAATGCAAATAATATTACAACTATCACTTACTACTAGAAGCCTTTACAATTTCTCTTCTTGAAATTTAAGCAGAAATGATAACAGGGCAGAATATAGAGAGAGTAAAATTAAGATCAAGTTACTTCAATCTACTTGGCTCTGGATTCCGCTTCAAACTTTAAACATTGTTCAGAATTTTGAATCCGAATGTTTGAATAGCCTGATATAATTACAACTTGTCAGTTAGAAAACTTACCCTGTTAATTTACACAAAAGTTCACACGCTATTACTGTAAAGATACTTACAAAACAAATTCAATACAATTATTTTACAACGATGCAGAAAATTGATATATGAAGAGGTCAAGGGTCAAGTTTGAAGCGAAATCCAAAGCTGAACGCACGATCAATGAAGGCTGACGGAAAAGAGTCGAGAGGCAAAGACGAAATAGATATGAGGTATTATGAAGAAAAGAGAAAGTTGAATAAAATCGAAACGCACCGTCACCTGTGAGACACACATAAGGGAAAAAACAAGAACAAATTATCAGTGTATAATTTGAGAATTGACTTAGTAAACAAATAAATAAATAGGCTAAGCTGATCAGGTATCACTAAATGTAATGCCACGCGCAATTTGATTCGGAAAGGGATGAAAAAAATGACAATGCTAATCTGATTGGAAAAGATTGAGTCAAAAAACGTTTGGGATAAGGGCTATTTTACTCACAAAACTAACATTGAACGACATTCTGAAAAGGTTTGGAAGGTCACGTAGGTGTAGTATTAAGTTTGAAACACTCGGGTTGCATGAAGACCTCGCAGTGAAAACAGAAAAACTCTTATGCGGTTCTGCCCATTAATTCATCAAAAATTCTCAAAAGCCTCCTACATGGTTTCTGATCTGAAAATATCTTATATCTGTTGTCGGATTCAGGAGTCAGGTTTAATATGGATCTCATATCGTATCTGGCGTAGCAACAGATATCCAAGAAATGAAGTAGTATTTAATTATACGATGGAATAGTCGCGACATCGCGAAAAACTTCCGCGTAGACCAGGCCAAAAGAAAAATTGGAAATTACAAGAAAAATCCGGTCGACTTTGTCGGATTTTGAGTTCAAAATTGTGTCACTTCTCAGAGAACGAGAAATACCGGTTTACTCATTTTGAGTGCATTGGGGACATGCCAAAAAAATCTGGATAGTAAGTTCCAGCGGAGGGTAACTGTGTTCATACATAAATTAGGGAAAGGAAAGCCTGTATCAATCTACACGAAAGCCGCGCTTCCTAACACTAACTATGAAGAGCACGCTGACTCAAATAATGCTATGTATCTGAACAGAAAGGTAAATATTATGACATTTGCTTACAAAGGTCTTCATCGGAGTGATCGGGTTCTCCATCAAAAGACCCACAATTATGCAATCCATCACAGCGTAAATTCTCAGGAATACAATACAGGCTTTTTGCACAGGGGAAAAATGTGGGAGGGCAAGATGTGCCAATTCGATCGTGTACTTCAGTCCAAACTGCTTGAAAACCCTGGTCCCCGACGGCTTTGTCCGCAGTTATAAACCTAAGGAAAATCATACAGTTTTACAATATGCCAAAAGAGCTTTCCTTAAAAACTAAAATTTTAAACTACTAGGAATGAGATTTCTTTCCATTAATTTCCATCAATATGAATTTTCGTAAAAATCGACAGATTGTAGAATAGAACATTGAGTGAACTATGAACTGTGAACAGGCCTGACAATACTTTCCTTGCTTTCACCATACTTTCACCGTGTTTTCTCTCAATTTCAGGTGAAAGCTATGAAAGTGCTTCATAAACCCTGAATAAAAATTTCAAACAGAATCCCGGCTAAATTGCATTATGTAAAAATTACTTACGTTACTCTTAAAAGGTTTTTGACAGATTTAAATAGACTGAGCTCGGCAGGTAGCGCCGCACCACATAGTTCTACAGGAAGGCCCTCAGGATCCTCCCAAATCCGAACTGTTGCTGACGGGCATCCTCGTTCTATGTTAAAGAAAAGTAAAACGTAAATTTAATTTGACGAAATTTTAAATTCTTGTGCATTTTGTTCTTCTTGTTACCATTCGGATGTCCTTCTACACTAAATACTTGGAAGGAGAGCATGACGTGATTGCCGGGGCGGACTGCAAGAAACCAATTACACCGTGTGCTTCCCTCTCGATTTTTAGGACCTTCATATTTCCCTGGCCAACCTGGAGAGGTTAAAATCCCACTCGTACTCCTACTTTCATTTGAACCACATTCTAGAAAATTAATTAATTAAAAATCCATTAAATTCTCTTCAAACTACTCACTTCGGTTGTACCAAATCTCTAATACTCACCACCAACAACAGACTGGGCAGTGAAGAAAATGTACCGGGCTTTAAACCCACTAAAAACTCCAGCATCATCTGTATGAAGTACAATTTTGACACCTTCAGCCTCTTCATGAGATTCTATAGGGCCAGGACTCGTGGCAGCACAATAACGACCAATCAGTCGATTCGTATCTTTAAATACATTATAAACTTCGACCCAGTCTTGGGAGCAGATTACGGGCCTAGGAAAAAATATTTCATACGTATATCAAATAATTTTTAATCTCCGGTCAAACTTGATTTGATCAAATTCTATTTGAACTTACCCATAAGCACCACTGGTATAATTAGTCACCTTGTCGGACCTAACTTTAAAATGATCAAAAACAATTCGAACTTGTTCATTCGGTCTAGCAATAAAAAGATAAGTACAATTCATATTGGATGGGTAATTTGAGGGGAATCTAGGGGAATTGAGCTCTCCTCTGTCATGGCTTGTACTCAAATAAGAGAAATAACATGATCCATCCGGGGCTGCTGTCCCAGGGACCCGATACTCTGAAACAGTAATTTAAAAATTATTCAAAAGTTATTATACTACAATATACATATACCTCCAATTTTCATTTAATTGTGGCATGCATAAATTACCTGTTTCAAAAGTGTACTTAGCCTTGAAACCAGAACCTTGTGTCTCACCACTACTGAAAACGAGGACCAGCCTCGGTCCATCTGTAAAGAAAAGTAGAATGTGTGTCATAATAATTCATGTTTAAAAATAAATCTTTGAAAATAAATTACCAGAAGACACGTCCGCCGGAACCTCCTTTCCACAAAATTCTTGATCTGGTTTATCGAATGCTTGAATCACTTCTTGCCCTTTGAGGAAGATTTTGAGATTTCCATCCCCACATCGACTGGCATGAGCAGCGGCCTCGGTGTGCCTGATCAAAACAAAAGCTTATGTTATTTTGGAACTAAAAATAAAAATAACAGTTAAATAGTTTCCCTTAAGACGTAATTCCTTTCTTAACGTACTTTTGATGTGTCGTGTGTGGATGAATGGTCAAATCTTCCTCACTGTGAGTACTTGATGGAACATCAAACTTTTCAAAACTGAGTTTAACTCTTTCCAAATGTTGAGGGTCTTGGAGTCCATAGATAAAATATCGGCAGTATATTTTTGGAAGATAAGGAAACGGATAATTCGGTGAGTAGACGGCACCTGAAGATTGTCCTTTGCTCAAAATTTTTTGATCACACTCCGTTCCCCGTATGTGTTGCCCAGCATTTTTTCCAATGAAATCTATCAAAATAAAAGTTAAATTGATTATAATATTCAGGAGAAGGATGAGAGGAGCGAAACTGGCTGGCCTTATTTTTTTGTAAACATTTACCAAGCTTGACAAAACTTTCGGAAAACTCCCATAAGGCAGAAAAGCCCCGATTCTGAGTCTCAATATTTCTCTCGAGTGTAGTAAAGGTGACTAGAAGTAAATGCTCGCTGGAAAAATGAACAAGGTATCTTTGCTGACCACAAAATGTACCCTGAAATGAAATGAAGAATATTTAGATTATCCATATATTGGATTCATTCCTTTCTTTCAAAACTTAGACTTACGATGAGTGGGGCTGTGGGGTCCATTCCATCGTAGATTTTGACGTCATCGAATGGGCAACTGAAATAATTGAGACAAATCGTGATACCATTGTCAACAGGGTAGGGGATCGAGAATTACCAGCTCCAACAGGAATTTAGTAACAAATATATGTATAACTTACTGTGCACCGCCAGCGAAGACGTCAAAATCACGAAACTCTATCCGAATACGCTGCCCCGGGGTCCCAATGAATTTATAAGTGCATGACAAGTCTTTGGGGTAAACACCGGGGTAGGTTGGAGAAATTAATTCTCCTTGACGTTTGGAAGTTCCCAATAGTGTGTAACTGCAAATGGTTCGAGGTACCGGAGTTCCAATGATGTAACGGTCTGAAAGTATTTATACAAAAATTAGATTCATGGCCATTCAATGAGCGTTTCAATTTGTTTCAAGTCAAATCTGTGGGTTAATTACCTTCATTAAAAAAAGTGTAAGTCCCGACAAAACGACGGTACTCATCTTCTGTACCAGTGGCATTACTGATTCTATCTGAGTAGAAGCCTATGGCAATTCCACCAAATAATGAAATTCGTGGTCGTGGCGGAATTTGTCCACAGTAGCGACCACCAAAAGGAGTTGAAATCAAGTCAGTCACATCTGTCCCATCCACTTCAGTGTACACATCAACCCATTCATGAACACAGCTGTCAAAAAAATCATCAAAATATTACACATGTCGGAAACTGATATATATTTGTCTCAGAATGCAGTAAAACAGTATATGTGCATTTTATTGCTAATTTAAATAAAATTAAAAAAATAGTACAATTAAGAAAAACACAATATCGCCGGCAGATTTAAACCGAAACGTGGGCCATATATAACAGCAATGGAAAAATCCAAAACATTTAGTACGTGTACCAGTTTAGTATACAATAGAGGTAAACTTATTTTGCCAAAAAAAAATTCAGACTCAATCAAGCTCAAGAAGTTTTGAGTGCATGACTGGTTTTGGACATGAAATCCTCTCGCGTTCTCCTTTCCCTGTCTCAGTCTCCCAACCTTTCAACGTAAAATCGATATTTATAAAGTTTGTCATCCACATCACACGAGCCTTCCTTCACTAGTTTGAATGTGAGAGAAAACTTTGTGTAAGGGCCCTACAAAAATTCACCCGTGCGAAAAGCAAAATTTTCACATTTTGACATTTCCCCAAAAATACTAGCTACGTTTTGTACATGTAGCATTTGCACGTAGACAGTTTATGAAGTCAATCCTAATTTGGAGAGACATTCAAAATCCAAATGTATTGTACTATGTATGACATTTTAAAATTTTACAAAATGTTGACACCCTAGAAACTCGATCGCACAATCAAGTTGGTCATCCGGTTCGGGTGCTCGCAAAGACAGGGATTTCTACCACCTCGTGATTCTACCCTATTTTTTTTATATTTCAAGTTTTGTGTCTGTTATGGAAATTTGGAGCATTACGGGGTGGGACAGAAATTGTCCATCATAGTTTGAGTACTACTTCTATTCTGATAGAGAAAGCAGGCCAGGTATGCTTTCACTTGAACTTTCTCCGAATGTATTTATTTATTACTGAGACACCCTACGTGAAGGCCTAAGGCAAAACACGAGAAGGAAGTGGAGTGAAGGATTCTCTTGGAATGAAAGTGAGGTGGAAAGTTAGTAATGATAATTTTCCGAGACATCATTTAGACTAGGAGAGATGAAGATTAATGACCATGGTCGGGTGCACACATTACTACTGCACTACATGAACACGACTGCATTGCATTGGGGAAAGTTCTTGTTGGGGTTCTGGTTTCTAGACAGAGAGAATTTAGAACAATTTAGAACTCACTCTGGTAGAATTCCTCTCACGTTGAACTCTGTGAATCGAACCTCTACCCTTTCTCCTGGCCCAGCCACAAAAGTATAAATGCACTGGAGCGAGTGACCCTCTTCAGCCTCTACGGTTGGTGACTCAAATGTTCCATTCCTGGGTCCACCGGACGTTGAGATGAACACTCGATCACACTCTGTGTATGTACAAATCAAAATCAACAATCGTAAATTCAGATTTCTGGCTTTTGAAAACGAAAGTATAAAGTTTGTAAGTGAAAACTGCACTAAAATTAATTATTCGCCAATGGTTTTTGGACAGGTAAAGATATTCAGCCTTTACTTAGCCAAGACAATTGCAAGTTTTGGTCAATCACAACTACATTT
>JAQGCB010001837.1:0-13100 GCA_034698835.1 Protaphorura tricampata
TATAATATTTTTCAATCACCAGTTGCACTGTACTGTGTTGATATTTAAATATTTAGAAAATACGACTGTCATATTCATTCAAAAGGCATGGAGTCCGTCCCCTGCACGGATCAGGGCGGCATAAAAATTCCGTATACCTTCGGTTCATCGGTAGAAATATTAACAGTATCGTAACGGTACAGTTTCAGCTTAATTGTGTAAGAAAAATTGCGATAACTAAAGTATCTCGCGCTAGAATCTATCGCCTTCAATTATTGAGATTTTTGCATCGGAAGTGATTTCTTGAGAAATTCAGAGATAAAAATATAGAATCCAGTCATTTGTCATTTCATCAACTGCAGTGTCTCAAATAACGAATATTCACCTCTCCTGTCATAATCTCGATAAATTGACGTTCCAATTTTTCCAGTCAAAGCAACAGAACGAACAAATCTCTAGAGAGGACAAATGCCACTGAGCCTGTTACTTTCAAGTTAAGTCGTAACTTTCTTTATTCAAGTTCTTACATAAGGTAAAGTTTGGCAAAGAATTCGAAACAAACCCGCGCAGAGGTTAAACAAAATCCTCTTGTTGAAAGACAATTTAACCTACTTAATCAAACTCATTACTTTTGCTTTACTCGTGATGAAGTCATGGAATTTGTAAACAATTCCGCCAAGGTTAGCAAAATCCAAGAAATTTTACAGATACGAAGACTCTAAAAAGCTTCAAAGTACACAACAGGAATGTCAACAAACGCTAAAAGAGTTAGCGGGGAAATAGTAAATACCTAGAACCCAAGGTAAGGTTAACGCTGATTAGAAGATATAAACTTTGTTGAGTCGAAAGTTCATTTTATCGTCACTTCTAGTCGGATTTGAGTCAACTCAAACATTTCCTTGTTTTCTCAGTTTATAGTGCATCAGGGAGTGCATTCTGACATGTCAAGGTATTTTTATTAGAGTGTGACAGCGTGTGTAGCCAAATGCCCAGTTCTTTAACTGCCATTTTGAGTTTGACCGCCTATCAGGTTTATGTCTGTCGGAATTTTGTGTTCCTTTGTTTGTACATATTTTACGTAGCTGGTTCTGAAAGTGTATTAACACATTGTATGATATGAAGCATTGTGTCAGTCTCAGTCGGTATTTTAAACCCACACTGCTTCACAAAAGGCAATGATTTGTTAATTCAATGTTAAATTTTTGAGTTTGTTTTCTAAGTACATTATCGAGAAAGTGAAGCTGAATTCAGAACATCCAAGTAAAATGTATACTTTGTTCTGCTACTGTTAAAAAGGCGAAATTCTTAAGTAAGACAAATATTGCATTCCTGCACACGCTGAAAATAATCTTTACTTAATTAGTCGTAATTAGGAGAAACCGCAAGCACGTTGCCGTTAACTTAAAAAGACCAACGTGTAATATTTTTTGCGTTTGCAATTCCGGCACGTAGGGCAAAATACACCCGAGCCTAATTGTTTGCGGTCATTACGTTAATGAGACCTCCAATAAATGTTTACGGTAGGAGATAAAGAAAACACTTTCATATTTGCCAACCAGTTTCTGTTTTACTTTCATGGTCTGTGTTGTTCTTGGATTGTTGCCGTTTCAGACCGAGGAAAAAATAGTTTAGAAAATCCTTGGCTCAATTTTTTAAGAATTTTATCTTAATCTTCCAGTTGGGCGAGTTATTTCGGCACAGTTGGTTCAGTGAAGTGTGTTAAGTTTTGTAGCTTTGCCTTGTTTTGTAGTAACTGTGTGCAGTACTCTAGATGTACGTATTTTTAGAGGCGGAATAGGACTTAGAAGAGATTCTTCAGTTCTGGAGTTCTTCCCATACCGCATTTCCTTCCTAAGGTTCCTTTCGGTACGTATTTTTTTATCCTCCTTGTCATCTTCAGGAATCCAGGAAAGACATAAAACCCCGGAGTTGAAAAGTCTCTTTAGGCAAAAAGAGTTCATTCCATTCCTTACGGCCGCCGTTTCCATTTATCTGTTTTCCCCCCTCAAAAGGGAAGTAAGAAATGTTGTAGTCTGTCTGGACGTATTTACGAGATCTATAAGTGCCTCCGTGTTTCTACAATAAAAAGAAAAGAAGCTCCCAAGAAAATGGTAGGCAATTTCGTCTCCTCTTGTGTTCTACTTTTAAAATAAGTTCAATTAAATGCGTGTAAAGTCAGAAGTCAGAAAATTCCACCTACTTAATCGATGAAGCATAAAAAAGTAGTCCAGTTCAGCTCTCCTCGTGCCATCAAATATATTTTTTTTTAAATTCCAACTTGATGAATCATCTCTTTGAAGCGAAAATGCAGAGAGAAGAAATAACTTATTCAGAATTTGTGCCGTATTGTGCTCCTAGGCTATCAAATAGACCGCATTCGTAAGATTTTATTTAACTGCCATGGTTCGAGGGTTGGATCCCTCCAGCACAGATGATTTTGGATTTGGTCGCTTCTTTAAACGCATTTTTTCACTGGTGCTTCTTTGATTATTCTGCCGACCTTGCCAAAATAGAAACCAACCTACAAATTCTTAATCGAGCGATGCTGTGTGACATCGAATGACAATTCATGGGTGTATTTACTCAAAACATGATTAATGCTGATTATTGACGTCAAGAGCTTACCTTTGCTGAACTTTCAAATTAATTTGAGAACCTCAGCAAACTTTATTTGTCCCCTCTACCAATTAGTAATAAAATGTCAAAGCAGATGTGTGAATTTGAAACATTTATTAGTTCAATATTGAATGGTTAGACATGAGAGAATATTCAGATGTTTTAAAATTACTCACTATAAAACTTTACAACAATCACGGCTGGGTTTATTCCAATAAAATATACACTCAATTTGTGTGACACACCGTAGGGTGACTCGCAGGGAAACTTTACATGGTGATCATCCAGACAGAATTTGAAAATAAGCACCTAACCTAACATTTGTCAATATTGGATTTGAAATAAATTTTGTCAACTCCAGGTGTTCCCTTGTTAAAATTCTATTCAAAGAAATTAATCATTCCGAGCAGGCATTCTTTTTAAGACTCCATGAAATCTAACCACCTGCTTCTTTGTGCACAATAAATTTATAGTTAGACTTTTAGATCCCACCATCACAGACTCACTTCTGCCATGCCATATTTATTTGACCAGCTATTTAGATAGTTGTGTTGTAAAATACATTTATATCATTTTAATCCTACTCACTCGTAAATTAATCGAAAATGTGAGGAACAGCTGCTGACTCGACAGATTATTATACTGTACCAAGTCAAACATTCGATTCCTTCAATGAGGACACTTTAATGTGTTAGCAAATAATAATGTTGAACAAAAATTTTTATAGCTGACCAAGGTCGAATAAATTGTTCATCATCATCACATCATGCATTCAGTCTCAAGAGTTTGTTTGGTATGGTAGAAAGTAATTGCACTTGCAAAATTTCTAACTGCAATTCTCATCATCTTTTTAATTTTATAGCAGTTTTCAGTCTGGCTTCATTTGCTGTTTGTCATTATTCGCCGGTGCTATAAAATATACTATTAAATTCTCCACAAACAAACAATTGTGTTCACCCTTCTCACAATTAACCAGCGGTTAAATAGATCTAATGTGTAGTGGAAGTGGCATTATGTGTAAAATGTTTCCTGACAGTTTTTCTCACTTAAATCTGCACATGGTGTAAAATATGCTAACTTCTAATCGTCACCGTACCGGTTTATGAAGCCGCTGCGCCTTTGCCATTTACGACAGATTAGATAAAAACGGTGAAATCCAATATTTTTCACATGTCATGTCGTCATAATTTATGTCGGCCTAAAAGTATACTTGGATTTTACAAAATGTGACATTTGGATAACTTACAAGGATTAGACATATTCGCAGCAATATATGCATGGATGACTAATAATAAATACAATTACGATTAGATGATGAAAAAAAAGGTGCTCTCCGCTTTAATAGTGATCAGTGCTGTTCCAGAAAACCTATTGTGAACACTCCACAATTTTAGACCAGAATTAACGTGCAAGAGGAGTGTCGACCAAAGCTACGTTATTCCCGACTTGTGAAAGGTAGTGACTCCACTTTCGTCGGCTCTTGAATTATTATTGGTTTCAAGTTTTAACTATCTTCCCAGTTTAACGAGATCAACCTAGATTTAATTGTTACCAATCGCGTCTGAAACTATAATTACACGTAAACCTCGAACTGTAAATCATTTCTGTTAGCCAGTTACGTTGCATTCACGAGTTGAGATAAAAATAATTTCCAGCCTTGGACTTTAATTTCATCGCTAGAAATTTTCAAAAGATTGCATTTGCTAGCTCGGGGCTTCAGTGTATATTTAGCTAATAATTTGGAAAATCCTTTGTTTAGATGCTATTGTTTTGTTTGTACTGAAACACTCGAGTGCTACTTGAGGGTAGAATTAGCATGGAATGTACATGAATGAGTCATAAATGTTTTGAAAAGTCAACGATCCCACAATAGAAAGCAGACGAGTTCAATTAATTGAAATTAAAGATTCAGTACCGGAATGTTCCAGTTGAATACTGCAACTCAGTGTTGTGCATGAGTGCAATGCAATGTTACCAATTCAGGCACATACAAATTGAACTGGAGTTGAGTCCTGTGTATAGTGTTAGAAAATTAAACCGCTCAGACACATTGTAAATTTCCCAGCTTAAGTCATACAGATAACACGGGGCGCGAGGTCAAAAGTGGTTTTACTGGCTCTAATTCTGGAGCTGTCTCAAATCGTTCCTGTTTTGTGTAAAGTGGACTGTGGTTTGTCGTGTTGATTAATTAAATTTAAAACTGATTGTTCTAAATGTTTCTGAGAATATTCCGGAGAAAGTCATATTTGTAAGTGCTGTATAATGAATTGTTTGCATTTCTGGGTAAAATCTACTGGAGTTTGAGCTGCCGGCAACGATGTTGTGCAGCTATCCAGATGAACATATGCAACTAATGTTATGTTTTCAAATTTACTTCCAAGAATAAAATAACTTTTCTTGTAAACTGGCAAATCCGACTCCGGGGAGCCAATAATAATTTATATCTTGGCGAATAACATACACGATAGTACACGAGAGAAAGACAATTGAAATTATTAATTAAGAGAGTTTCACATGAAAAGTGGTTTGCTGTCAGATATCGTGTCTTTCTTTGGTATGACGTCATAAGTAATTCACTAACTTTAGGAATAGTTTTCGACTCTGATTATTAGTTGGATTCTGTTAGTCTTAGAATACCGAGAGTGTACAAATAATTCATTCATCCATGCATTCAAATTTCTGGGATCTCAATTCCAATTACATTTCCAATTTTCTGAGACCCTGAAAGTAAGGAAGGGAAGTACGTCATGAAATATTGTTTTGTAATTACATTCCAGTTCGGATTTCACTTAAAGCCCTCCAGAACTTCTTTCCAACAAAAGAAATTGTTTCCTAAAACCTATTTAAGACGACTGAGCCGAAATATTATTTTCTGGGAAGGGCGAAAACTTTCGCACCTTTTCCAAGAAAAATATATTTCCAAAGATATAAGCCTACCCCCGCTAGCATTTCTTTTTCAAAACTTTTTGTAACTCTTCCTTCCCTTACCCATGTGTTTGTTTTTCTTCCTTGGATTATCCAGACTAAACTTTTGAGGAACCAATGACTGTGCTGGCTGTGCATGAGCTTTTGGTGAATCCTTTCTAGCAAAACAAAAACTTAGAACTTCTAATATCTGAGAAAACTTATAAAAACTTATTCGATCAAAACGACTGAGCAAAATTTCTTTTTCCCGATGGCTGAAGGGAAAAGCTTAAGAAGTTTTGTCATGACTGCTAACTAGAGATTTCGGCATTTTGTTCGAACACTTGACCTGAGTAAAACTTGTTGATTCATTTCATTCTTTATCCTATTCCCTCAAAAAATTCTTCTCAGAATTACTATTCCAGTCACAGTCTAAACATTGTCTGGTGTTTTGGTTAAGTATTTTTCAATATATAGAGTGAAATTGAAAACCCCTATTGTCTGGATTTTCTTGGAGAAACGTGACTACAAAACTTTGTACGACTTCAGCCAAAGTTAGATTCCAAATGCTGGAAAGCTCTTGTTGATTCCCCATACAGCTCAATATGGGCAGGTGACTTTGAACAAAATGCGCATCAGGTTAAAAATATATCCTAAATATAGAGAATCAGTATATGCACTAACCAAAATTCTAGCCATGTCATAGTGGTCATTTGTTAAGAGTTTGATAAACGCAAGGCAAAATGGAGGATCCAAAGGCTGCCAACCTCAATGAGTCATTTGGATGGGTCGACTCATAGGTGGATAGAACCAAAATAGCCAATTATCCGTCAAAGCACTTTCCTAAACTCATTTAAAATGTTCTGGTTATCTAAATTCCAGATGCAGTACTGCTTCCAGTTCCAGATAGCGTGACGGTGTGACCTGTCGTGCAGGTAGCCGGGGACCAAAGCACATTCTTTTTGAGTACATGCGTGTAACGCTGTAATCAAAACACTCCGAGCGCTTAACCGCGGTGCACCAGAATGACGAAACATTTTGAGTTTAACTGGAGAATTCCAGTTCCAGAGAAACTTCTAGAAGGTTGCTTAGTGGACCGATGGACTGAGGTATGTGCATTTAACTTCGTTTACTTATCTTTGTCTCTATAGATTACTTTTAGATACATAAAATGTAACAGAGAATGAGAATTCACTCACAGGCGATTGATAGCTCCGTAGAAACTAGGTTCAAATGGCCTGGTAGAAATGTTTTATTTTAAACCCTGACCTGAAAACGTTTTATAATTAAGAATTGATTTTCACTATTCCCTATTGTTTACGTCGTCCCGAAGTCCAATAGTGATTCGACGACTAGGGCTAATACTCAAAATCAGTTTAGAGTTGCAAAAATAATTCTACTACTGCAGGACAATGTAAAATACAATAAAGTATAATGAATACGAACGCACAGCGTTCGAAAATTTCTCAGAAATCGGTTGGAACGTTCTTCCATAATTTGGCGAATCAAAGTTCAAAAATGTAGCTGTTATGCAACTTCCACGTGTAGAGACTACCATTGCTTTTGAACAGGGAGGTTCATGATAATTTCTCCCTGTCTGTAGTCAAGTCACACCATTTTCCGAAGAAAGTTCCATATGCACAGCCTCATTGGCAGCCCTTATCGAGGGTCGACTTGTGAAAGAATTTTTAACGAAGAAATTCGGTATCTCTCTTGAATTTTCTTACCTAAAAATTAACACATATCGTACCTCTTAAATAATTTAGCGCGTTAGAGTCAACAGACTGAATCTTCTCAGCATATGTACAGAAATGAGCCTCTACATTGTACCTGATCAATTGGGTCAATGTTTATATGCCCCACCCTGTATATCGAAGTATCAAAACCTGAGTCTCCCAGATTTAATTTCATTAGCTGTGGACTTAAGGGGAGTGAATGTGAAAGGCGGGTTGGTGAAAACGACCACTGGGGCTTTCACTTTGACTCCAAAGTGCCAGTAATAAGATAACAGACTACGAGTTTTGTAGAAAAGAGTCATAACTGGTGGGACGGGCGACTTGGAGTGAATGAAGAAAATATGTTACATCAAGGTCCTCTATTGTGTTCACTTGTATATACTAAAGTTAATTATATTACCTGACATCCTCTTCTACTTTCTTTTTTGTATGAAATGAAACTCTCTACTTTCTTTCTTTTCTTCCCTAGGAAAAAGATACTGTGGAAATTGAGCCTGATTGCCTTGTTAAAGTGGATGAGTATGGATTTTTTATGAACTGGAAAAGTGAGCCCCGGGTAAATTCAACTCTCTCTTTCTTTTTCTCTCTTACTTTACATATTATTATATCTTTTCTTCTAACAAATTAAGCATAAAACACACATTATTTATACAAAAGTGTATGAATAGTCCCATTGCGTCCTTCACTTCAAGTCCAATTCAGACGTTTTTTTCTTTCGATGAAAATGTCTTCGCTCCACGTGTTGAGGTCATAACTAATATTTATGTAGACATTTCAAATACCATTTATATTCTCAAATCTTCTTACTTCTCAATTTATTACTAGTTGCACCGAGAAAGTCAAACATGGATTCCATAATGTGTGAAAAACACACTTAGTTTCAAGAGTACATTAAATACTTCAAATTCAGATAACTAAATTAAATATTTCTCAACCTTGAAACCTTTAGGTTGGGATTCCATAGCGCTATACAAGTACAAGATACAATGCCAATGTCATTTTAGCATTTAACACCAGCAAAAAGTATACAAATGACATAAAAATCGTCTGTCCTGTGAAATCGCCGCATTTGAATGTTTCTATTTCCATTTCCATGTTTGTGAGTTACAAACATTTTATGTGAAGACGTAGCCACACCGTATTACCGTCAGTATGGCATATTTATAATAATTTCATTGCATAAGCGATTTAATTTTATTGTACACGAATAACGTTTCTCCAAATAAATAAATGGCGACACTGGTCGCTTTGTTTTATGGTGGTGAAATATTAAATAAGCTCTTACTTAAGTACCGAACCCCATTTCTTTCGCTGCTTTAAATATTTAATGTTTATAACTTTTTGTTATAAAATGGGAATTTAGAAACGGAATACCAGAACCTCTATTTCTGGTTTCATGGCACTGAAATATTAACTACCTAAATCGAGACTCCTGTCGTATCAAATCAATTCAGTCCGTAAGAGTTCTTGTTACAAAATTGAATTTCTTTCGAACAGCTAAGAAAGGTAGCGGCAGCGGCCATGGAATAATTTAATTTCTTAAGAATGACGCAAATGCATGTTGCCCAATGTTGAAGTTTACTGGAGTTTGTCCAGCAAGACTTGAGACTTTGAGTGAAGGAAGGGCCGACGGGAACTGTCCAATGGAGATTGATTACAATTGATTTCTCGTTTAATCCTTACAGGACGGGGATGTATTGGAGCTCTGTCAAGTGAATGACATCCGGGCTGGTGGAGTACCTAAGGTAAATCCTAGCAACTCTCATTTCCTCTAAAAGTCACTCAGACTGGCTAGCAAATTAGGGAATTCTCCTTGTTTCTTGAGCTCACCCCGCCCGCCATGCCAGAAGTTGCATGTTTCTGATTGAATCCATCTTCTTCACTCCATTTATTTTGATACCTATCAATGAAACCGTAGAGAAACGAAATTACAATCCACACCTGCTCTGAATATATTAAAAATATTTTGGCAGTTACGGTCTTGAGTACATAACCTCAATGTGCAGACATTGTTGGCTATAATGTACAAATCGGATTCGGTATGTAAAATTCGTATCGGATAAACGGGGAACATGAATTTGACCTAAAAACTTTATATCCGATAAAATATACACAAAGCAATTTAAATATTTCAAAAAGTATCAAATCAAATCAGGAGACCTATGAATTTTGTGCATTCTAGAAAATATTTTTGATGATTTGAAGTCTGATCCGAATATTAAGCGTGCATTTGACATTAAATTGCCAGCATTTCCATAGTATGTTTTTGATGTGAATTCTAGGATTTCCGTCTAGTCGGTCCACTTCTAGCCAAATATGGAGAGTCCTTGGAAGACAAGTCAATCACTGTCTGTAGTGGAACTGATCTCGTGAATGTCAACTATGCTCATTTTATATTTCCAGACGCAGAGATTGCTAGGGTAAGCTCGTTTTTGATCCAATATGAATGAATTCTTCTTTGAATGTCTGGTAGCTACAGTTTCAAAATTTAATTAAGTTCAACTGGACGAGTTCGCGTCAATCTACCGTATGGAAGCATTTTGAAGACTTACATTTCACATTATTATTTCTCCAGATTTGTGAATATATACTCTCATGTATTAAAACCACCCACATCACATCACTTCACATTTGAAGTTGATGAGTTTTGTAGAGATCAAACAAACGATTCGATATGTAGGCATATGGGTAGACGGTTCCTTCAAATCCTCGTTTTGTTGTTTAATTATATAGAAAAGGCTCAAAGAGTTTCATTTTGAAAGTAGTGATACTCCAGATTCCCACACAAACAAACAACCAAGGGTTTGTGTATGCCCAAATACAAACATGAAGCAGATAACATTCGAGAGGCAATCAGGAGAAAGTGCACACGTGCAAATATGATGACAAGTTGATATGATAGATGCATTCGCCCGGGGAGATAGTCTATCTCATTGTTTAAATTTATCCTATTTAATTCACTCTATTTCCAAAAAAAAATATCTAATTTTGGCTAGTGTGCATGCATATTTTCACAAGATGTCTATACCAACAGGGCCTTCACACTTAGCAGAAGTCTATTACTTTCAGTAGTACAATAAATCGTAGCTATTCGGTTCCTCCAAAATGGGAACATTTTTTTAACCCACTTTATAAACAAATATTATTTCCCAAAAACCGGTACAGCCAAAGAAATCCGGGTTTAGATGCTCGCAAATATACCGGATATTATTTAAAGTGATTCCTAAAACATCCGGCACTGTAGAAATACTATGGTGCTTCCGGTTGGGAACTCTCCATGTATACACAAAGACGTTTGTACGGATCGTATTCCAATTCACATGTAAAGTTTTCTTCAAGTAATAGGACCGTCAAATTAGACTAGCGTCTCAAGGTGTGTAAAATTTTATAAAGTTTAGTTGTACTTTCTATAACGTTACAATTCCATTTTGTCAAGCAGGTATGGCTAGAAGGAATTAGAAAAATCACTCACAATGTCAAGGCCAACAATGTGTGCCCGATGACCTGTCTGAAGAAGCAGTAAGTCTGGAGACTCCCTTTAATTAATCGTTGTGGGTCTGCACGTTTGTTCTGCATGAATTGTTTTTTCTCTAAGCCACATAGATTACAAGTAGTAGTATTTTCATTTTACGACTCTAACCTTAAGGAATACATTGACATTTATAGCAACATTGCATTCGCGGAAAGCCCATAATCGCAATCGAGAACAAACGAAGTGAGATTATACCTGTGAACTCAGGCTTAATTCTCCACTCAAAATTCATGAGGTGTGGAGCATTTACTCGTTAAGACAATTGACGCTTTTGTAATTTCCAGCACATTTCTGAATTATTTATTCAGGAGGTTTGGTATTAGGAAAACCCACCCAGTTCTAGACGACCCAGACTTCTAGAACCCAGACCAGACCGAAACCACTCTCGAACTTTTCATTTAATTTCTATTCATTAGTCTCTCACTATTGACCCGTCTATTCCACTCCACCACAATGCCATGCCAATCACACAGTCACAGTCATGTACGGGTTCACTCAGGCAAATACAGACATTGTGGTTGAAGTCCGCTGTGTCTGTGGTGGACAGAGGCGGACAGGGCACGTTTTGTCCTGTCTGGTCTGGTCTCTGGTCTGACTCCGACTTTGGCAAGCGTAAGCAGACAAATTAATCCGAATTCCGAATTGAATTGCATGATTTGAAGTGTTTACGAACATGTCGTCGTGGTCATTCCTTTGTATGTACGTGTATATATTTAGTATTCAGCTTAAAGCTATTTTTATAGACCAACTTTTGTTCGTTAATTTCACCGTTGAACTTTATTGTTTTCGTGACCAAGCATTTCCAGTTTCCCGTGCTCGAAAGTAATTCGATGTGGGATCGAAAGCAGAAGTGGAGAAATGCTTGGAATAAATTTGGTTGTATTTGTATGCATGATTTTAGTTGTTAAGTATGTACAATCATTGAGTCAAAACTTCTTTCGCCATAATGAGTTCTTGGTGAAAGTTTTACTTTCACCACATATATATTTGTATTAGTTTTAGTAATTTCCATAAGTCTTGTGGTTTGATTTTGATGTTTATTTACTAGTCATTTTGTGTGTTTTCTTTTTTTTTTTACTTTGCTAGGCATGGCAAAAGGGCTTACGATCAATTACTCATAATAACAAGATCAATAATGTATGTCCATCCACGAATCTGATGAAACAGTAAGTTGAAGTTGACCCTTATGGCGGTCTTACAATTTCGGGCTTTAGCTTCGCCGACTTATTACATAATAAAAATACGTACACGAAACACGATGTTGTCGTAATGTGATAAGAGCTTGCTTATACGTACGTGTCCTATTCTATTTACTGGACCTAAGTGCTTTTTTGCAGCGCGTGGGGGTTTTTAATTCACATTTAATATTTCACACGTAGCAATATTAACAATAGCGATTAAATTCACTGTCTTTGTCAATCATCGATCAAGAACTTACTTGAGGAAATGTGAACAGGACTTAAGTATAGCTCGTAACATTAATGAACAAGGACCACTTAGGGAAATAATCAATTGAGAATCGAAAGCCCAATGCACCGGTACAATCCATCAAGTCTTGCTATAAATATTTGAATGCAATGATGGATTCTTTGTCTGTCGGCACAGGATGAGAGGTTATTTGCAATTCTGTTCAATTTCATAAGAAAAAGAATCTATACATCCTTACCAAGGACAAAAATTGAAATGAGCATATGGACTCATTCAGTTAATTTGTGGGAAATATTGTCGAAACTGTTTCTCATCAATCTTAGAAAAATACCGGCATAGGAGTACTTCAGGGTATTTTGTTTTTTTGCCAGTAAAAAAATTTATAATTAAACAGAAAGTCCTCATATGATTTCGGCTCAAACTTCGATCTTTGATTTTAGCAATTTTCCATTTTACAACAAGAGCGAATGGAGACCAATTAGAAATAGTTAATCAAAACGAGTATATTTTGGTGAGCTTATTTCTGATAGTATTCCAAATAAATACCCACCCTCAAGCTTCCAGACTCACGAATCAGACAGAGAAGTTTATATGTTGCCAGGTGACGAGTTTAATTAGCTCTAGGCTCTCCAGCTTAGTCAGTACGAAGTTAGTTTCTCCATTCTCTGTTTTTAATAAAGTTGAGGGATGTTGGCTCAGCTTGAGGAGCTTATTATTATTTCAGAGAGGACTGCTGATAATATTAATTTACCAGCAGTACACTTCATTCCTGACTGAAACATAATATTAAAAATAATCTTTTTTTTTATATATATATTTTTCTCCCTAGAGGTTTTCATTAGTATTAGAGTGCGCTTATCACAGTGGAGAAAGTTCAATTCGTGGAGAAAGCATTCTGTGTACAC
>JAQGCB010001838.1:0-13100 GCA_034698835.1 Protaphorura tricampata
CATTTGGATGACCCAAGGTACCCAAAAAGTTTGGTCCGGTTCCTGAACGGTTTGAACAACCGAATAGTGTACCTTGTAAGTGTTTACACTTGACTAACTTTCACGCTTCCTTCCAACGAACGAACGACTACGTCTCGTTTGCGCGTCGAGTGAAAGTTCAACCAAATTATTTTCTCAGACTGTGCATATTATTCTTATCTAATGATAAACGTGGCTCTTTCTTAGTACAGCTCAACTAAGGATGCCTACTACTACTACTACCACTACTTTTTATTTTCCTCGTGCTGCTGTGCCGAGCTACGCCCTCACTCTGTCAAAATTTTCTCTTCCAAAACTTGAAAGAGTTGACAATGAACAAAGTCCTCGCTCTAATTTTTGCTATCTCCTTGCAGAAATAAATTGAGCGTAATTTAATCCGGTAAAGTTATCGACGAGTTGACAGAATTTAAGTTTCTCTATGTCTTGTCATGTCATACATATTAAGGAAGGGGTAAGAGGAAGAACTTAGCTCACAAGGAAACCTCTTCCTATGTAAATTCCATATTATAGACTAAAACTTTTTATAAATCATTTCAGGTGTACTTTTTGGGACAGGATTTTACACGAAAATGATTTCCTTGTAAGAAAAAGCCTAAAAACTGCATTTCCTTTTACTCATTTGAAATCTGCATTTACAATCGTATGCATGTGTCATTCTACTGTATTTCCGGCTGTGCGTATTTACAAAGGCGGCCTCAATTTACTCCACTCAAGAAGAAGAGTTAAAAGAGATAGGACATGAAGGCGGATTTTTATTTCATCAAGAAGTAGGGTCGTAAAGTTTTAGTCGAAATAAAATGGAATTAAAATGTGCTCAACTCACAGCTCCCCCATATGTTTTCAATCTCAATTCAGAGCCATAAACCGAATTCTAAGGCTTCTTCATTTTCCTTACACCATTCCATTGGCAAACAAATTTGTCCCGCAGGCTGGTCTGGATGCACCAGCACTAGCTCAATAAAAATATTCCATAGCTGCTTCTTTTGAATTTTTCCAATGTAGTAGTAGTAGTAAAAGCACATGGGCATTCCTCCCACCCCTCGTACTCGCTCTCCTTTCAATAAATTCATCCTCATGCACTTTCTCCTCAACTTTCTTAAGAAAGCTTATGGAGAAAGCCTTTGTCATTTTCCACAGTCATTCTCCATAGCCACAACACCTTTCGCGGAACAAAAGTATTTATATTTTAGTACGCACAAATGGAACCAAATAAAACGACGTGAAGGAATGGAATGTGAATTCAACCACCTTTTTGGCCTTAGGCCAAGTGACATTCATTCACCCCAGTGCCCCGGTGGAGTAATTTCAAGAGAAAGCTTTGCAAACTTATGTTACATCCTACAATTTTACACTCAAAACAGTACAGTAGATTTTGATGATTCTGAAAACCCGCCATCAATTGTTTCCTCGTCAGTATAGTTTTGCGCAACTACAAAACTTCCAACTTCCCGTGCGTACTTGCGTACGTCTAAAATTCACAAACACACACACACACACACACACACACACACACCGGTTGGTGCGTAGTGCGTGCGTACGTGCGTTCATTAAAAATTCATTTACTCATACATCACAGAAATGGAGTGCACCGGAATGTCGCACTCTCAAGTACGTTTACGTACGTAGTTTTGTGCAACTGGAAAGTAAACGTGAAAGCAAATGCTCATGGACCGACCCGTCACATGCTTTTACACAATGTGCCGCCAGCATCATCGTACGCATGCACATCCTTACAAAACAGTCCCAGCGCCCCAAAAACACAGAAAATATACTTTCATCCATAAATATTTCATGTCCAGAGGGATTTCTCCCCAAAGAGAGAGGGGAATGGGATAGAGGGAAGAAGGAGTTTTACAAATGTGACTATATCTCATTTCCTTCCGTTCTTAGAAGAGTGATATCCTACACAAAGTACATCAAGTGAGGAAAATAAACTCAAAAAAGGGGTTTTCAAGAATATTTTAGGACATCCGGGTGGTGCATCTTCAAATATCTCATTCCAGGGTGGCAAATTGTACTCCATAGACTTTCACTCACATCAACACGTACAAGGAAACCACATTTCATGTAAAACTCTTGCCTTGCCACGAAAATGAAGGTCAAGTCGGTTCGTCATTCCGAAAAAGAAAATTGCCAATCTCTAGTACCGAACTAAAACTCTTGACTTGTGACTATGGAAATTTTCTCAAAACTGATCAGGATTTTACATGAAAAGTAGTCTCCCTGTAAGATTTGAACGATATACTCACTCAGTCACAGTGTTGCAGTTGCTACTGCTACCTGAGTAAAAGCTTGAGCTTGAGCTTTCGGTGGTGGACCTGGTCCGACCATACATCTTGTCGTTAACCACTTACACAAAAGACACACCTAGTCAGTCAGTGCAGTGGAGAAAGCTTGGCTAAGGCTAAGGAAGGCTAAGGCGTCAAAGACGAAGAAGGAACAAACGGGGCTGAATAAATTCCTCCAACACGGCCTCCACACCGCCAGCCACCACCACGACGGCGGCCCAAGTAACTCACGACAGAATTTATTGTAAAATCAATACCCCCTTTTCCTCTTTTCAGGTTCCAAAATTTGTATTCTGGACAGATTTTCCCACTTGGGTTCAGTTTGGGCATCCCGTATGTACGTTACACATTACATACATACGTCAAAGATATGTGAGCTACGACTTTCACCTTCCTCCACGTCCGTCCATGTATCGACACCCAGTGAGGAAAAATGTTATATATGTACTGTACGTATGTGCAATAGGCAGTAGGCAGTTTCGTATCGTATGTATTCCATTTCCACTATTCAACCAGGGTCAGGTTAAATACACCGACACAATGTAAAGTAAGGGGTATAATGTATCTGACAAGGCAAAGGCATTAGTTTAACGGCTTTCCCCATTTTGGCTCGTACTACGTACTCCGTACGTACGTACGTACAACATTCCGTAACTTTGGGCCAAATAAGTTTTCACAGTACTTTCTGTAGTGCGAGTGCTACTTTCTCCAGCTGAGCTTTCCTCTCTGCTCTGACTGCCCTCCGCAATTCCATTCCATTCATAAGGAAAGGAAAGTAAAATCTTTCGGCTCCTTTTATAACCGTCGATCACCTTCAGAGTGAAGGGGTGCGGTCGTAAAAATCTTTCTACTCTCCTTATATGACTTGTACTTGTACTGCTTCATGCATGCCTTCCCAGGAATCGTTCAATTTTGTCACAATGTGGTAAAACCTGACTCGTGATACATGCCCTTTCAGGCCAACCAAACGTAAAAACTTCATTATACGTGTCGTCGGCAACAAGTAAAATCAGGGAGGGTGTCCAAATTCTGAGCACGCACACATACATGGCAGTAGCACTCGGAGTAGTAGGAAAAATAATTTATTTTGAAAAAATGAACCCGATTTTGGTAAGGTTCAGAAAATTAGTGAGCGCGACATGTTTACACAAAATTTTTATTTGAAGGAAAAGGAAGGGGTAAAGGGTTAACCCTTAACAAGACCAATAAATTTGTCCCGGTTGTTTTATTTTATTTTACAATGAGTGTGGATTTAGTCCACCTTGTCTTCTGTCGTTCGTAAGGTCATGAGTCATGGAACACAATCGTCGGAAATAGGGCAATTCGGACTTTAAATTGGTAATTCGTCATAAGTTATGGTTTCGTGTTGTGACGGACAAGTACGTACGTACGTACGTGGAACACGCGGACGAACGAGGTAGAAAACGGCAAATGTAAAAAATTTAAGGTTATACATAAAATACACAGTCTAGTCGGGTGGTATATGTATTCATTCTAAAGGAATAAATTAGTTAACGACTTTTTAGGAGCTCAGTAGGAGGTAAATACATTTTCTGGTTTAAAACTGTGCATAAATCCGTCAATAAAGGGTTTTTTCTTTTATATTTTACGAGGGAATAAATACTAAGCTTATCAGAGTCGTAATCGGATTGTCGTCCAAAAAAAAACTCTACGACTCTAGGGAACTAGGCTACTAATGCAAATGTGCTGACGACTGAGTTAGTTGATATGGAAAAAAGGAAAGCAAAGGAAAACTTATGAAAAGTCGTCCCTTTTAAAAGTCTTTCCCTGTAGTAGTCGGACTTTACTTTGACTCATTTTTCGTATGCTCTTATCATTTTCTAATGAATTCTATATATGCTCAAGTGGTCTCAATTATATGTGTGTATAATACAGGGTGTTCTAATAAAAACCTCCAGATGTTACAGTATTGAATTTACAACATGATCCTACGTACTAATGTGTATTATAGTGGGAGTGTATTTTTTGAAACACCCTGTATTTCTTCTCTACATTTCTTCATTTACTATGTAAAAACTATTAAGGCATGGAGAGAAATAATGAAATACTTAGTTGATACCTTTTCTCTTATATTTTAATCCTGAAGGTCAAAAATTTTCTCTCATTCATACACACGCACGTAGACAATCAAGGGTTTGGCAGTTTGGCCCAGTTAAAATGCAAAACAGGTTTTTTACCCGGACGGGACTAGAACGGGAGCATGGGACCATGGGACCACCACCACACGGGCACGGGAACTCACTCCATTTCTTTAGGACGTAACGTAGAACAATAAAATGAGACCAACAAAACTGGTTAAATTGTGGAAGGAGAAGGATTTAGTGAGGTGCTGGGAGTACTTATAAACTTTCTTGATTTGCATTTTTCCTTCGTAAGGGAGAAAATGGGGAGTTTTGAAGAAGAAAATTTCTGCGCTTGTGGGCATAAAAGTTGGACTAAAATATTCAATTAAGGAGTTTCATCGCATCTTTTGAACTGAACCCCACCGACCGACCGACCCACCTCATAGTCATAGGACACACGCTAGACAGATAATCAATTGTCTCAAGTTTAAAGACTTAGAAAAGACTCAGCAAAATTGTCTGTGACCTAAAAATCTTTATTATTCATACGACGCCTCGGTCAAAGCTCTTAAACAATGAAGAAAAACTTAATTAATGAAAATAAATGAAAATGTGTCCCATTAACTTCGTGAATTGTAGGCCGATGGTGTTTTCTAAATGATCTTAGCAAAATGCGGTCAATCTCACTAGTTCCATTTAAAATAGAGCAAACTGGCAATAATTTTTGGTGCTAGAAGTTATCACCCTCCTGTATTATTGCTATCAACAAAAGCGGCCATTGAGCAAAATTTTCACACCGATTGTCCTATGAAATGTTATCGCCAGTAAAAGAAGCTTTTATGTTATTCTTTTTAATAAAATCCCAGATGATCTCCCAATGGTGCCTTACTTTTCGCATTGCTCATGGCAGGGTTTAATTTCGCACCCCATTTTAACACCCAAGCTGCGTTACGCCATCAAATCTCAGGCTTTCACGTGATGACTAATTCAGTGCAAAATTATATGACCGAAAAAAATCTAGATCTTTATTTAACTGCAAACAAACAAGGAAGTCAGAGTCAGAGCACATGCACGCACTCGCAATCGCAATTTGAGAGTGACTGAAATTAGTGTGGAGATTGCCAGAAGTTTTAGTGCGAATGCCGACACTGCGAGCGAGTCTATTATGGACTGGACTGACTGCATTTGGTTTGTAATTACCTGTGAGTAGTAATTCTAAGGTTAATGAGAAGACATAAATATGATCATTACCTGTAAATGGGTTCACCATTGTCCCTGAACCAAAGCACCATGTGGAGTTTGTCATCCCTGGTTGGGACTTGGACATCACATGGGAGTTTTCCTTGATGACCCAACACACCATCCACAGTCACGATCGGAACTGTAATCAAAAATGGTAAACCTACAAAAATATGCTTAGAATTCCTTGACCCATCACCATACTTCACCGCTCTTCTACTTTTTTCTAAACTACCCATGCGGTTTTGTTAGTCGTCAGTTTTTTTCTTGCACAGCATTTGCAATGTTAGTTCTTCCAAAAATCACGTCATTCATTTTAGTGAGCGAGCAGTCAAAGCAACGAGCATTTGAAATATTTTGTAATTTCAGTCGAATTCTGAACTACATATTTTTCCTACTGCTAGAGGTGGATTTCCCAACAAAATCTCGAAAATCACTCAAAGAACCTACCTTATCTCCAAATGTAAATTAATCATGTGAGACTATTCAAAAAAACTAGCTTCAGTGCAGTATCTCTGCAAAATATCTAATTTCTCAAGTTGTCTCCAAGATATTTTTACCGTTCACACTTTCTAAAAAAAACTTGGATTTTTTTTTCAAGTTTCTAAAAAACAGTAGAAATCTTCCCCTCCAAAAGTCATCAACCTAATCACCTCTCTCCACCACCACATTTCTATTTAAAGGTATTCGTTTTCCACACTTAATTTACTCTGTCACGTTAGGTTTTGTTCAGAGTCCCACAACTCAAGCCCAGTTAACACGTGCTGACACGATTAGTCTCCTTCCAAGACGAGCGACTTCCCTTATGGTTACAGTTACAAAAAATATTGTAGTGTGGAGAGTCAAAAGGTACACTTTTTGAGTGTAAAATTTAAGGCCATTTCTACGTGCAAGCATCTTAACAGATCAATTCAATTGGCAGCATTAGAATGATTCATCTGAATTGGGCAGTGAAGCTAAACGGTGTACATTAGATAGTTGGCATCTTTAGCTTAATTTATAAATTGATCTGTGTCATTGCGTGGTAAAATGAGTCGACTAATCATAAGACTGTCATCAGACGAGACGAGGCGGATGCGTTGGTCATTAAAGTCATTGAGTCAAAATATACCGTAGAAGGTGTGATAATTATCCTAACGATTTATGGAAGGAAGACGGAAGACGAGTATTTCTCACAGCCAATAAATTTTGAAATCCCTAGCCCTTAGTTTACTTTATGTGTACCGTCACCACCACACGCACACACAGCACACCAAGACAAGGATAAAACAGATTGTTGCCAGGAAATCATCAACTTGTCATTGGAGCAATAAATACGCCATTCGTTACCCCCTTCTCAATCTTCCTATTTCTTGGAGTTAACGACGAAGACGACTACTGGAACAAACACTAGAAGTCAGGAGAAATCTGGACTCTGGACCTTACAAAATATACAGGGTGGTTCATAAAAAAATTTCCCATATATTTTCAAGGCTAAATATACTAGCATTAAATTCTAAATCTCCTAAGTTTTTTCTAAATTTATAAAAGTTAAAGTCCGAGATACACTAAAATTTTTGACCGCACTCAATACTGACTGGAGTGAAGTAATGAACCACCCAGAAGTTTGTAGATATAGCTAAGATTTACAGCCCACCGAGTAAATCCTTATGCAGGGAAGAAGATGCAGTCGTCTGAATATGTAAATGTAAATGGGAAATTGGGGTTTATTTTACTACAAAATCAACCCTTTCCTTGAATTACAAATATAACATATAAGTGATGGTGGAAATGGAAATTGTAATGAACCCAAAAGTTTCATGCTCAAAACCAACTGAACTAACAACAAGGAGGGCTGGGGCAGGAACAGGAGTCAGTCGTCGACGGACAAATTTTAACCTCCTCAGTTTCAAAGGTCTGGAAACTTCAAAAGAGAATTTCTCACGAGATACAATTACAAGGGACCATTAGTGCCAAGGAAATAATCAGTTTATCCAAAGTTTCATGTGTGTTTATACTTTGGTCTGTTCCTCTGGTCCTTTCCTCCATGGTTTTCGACCTCTACTTCCCGAGACTCAAATACATTCGGAGAATAATCACAGCATGAGGGTTCCGAATACACAATTTTGGTCTCACTTCAATATTTGTGTATCTACGACAACTTTTTTTAAGAAAAATCATGCCTAATCTAGAATGCATTGAAAATTTATTGTTTAGCCTTTAATTAAGTAAACAACAGTAATCGTGTCCGGGCAGACCAATGTGAATTTTATCTATTCATGTCCTGTATTCTATTTTGAAATACAGAAAATACTGGTTGATATTAATTAAAACATTTTTCAAGGTTTGACAACGCATAGAATGACGGTGGTGACGCGTTCAGACTGAGTAAAGTAAATGTATGTAACCAAATAATGCGTGGAGAGAAGCCGTTAAATAACTACAGTACGTGAACTCTACTCAACATTCTTGTCCATCTCAACTAATATTCATGGAATTGGTATTCATGACCGAAACCATAAAAAGCTCGATGCAGTTTGGTTAAGGACAGTGCATGTATTGTATTCTACCATGTCCTCGGATCTAGTTACTGCAGTCAGTGTCTTATTTCTCTCCAATCAATGACATTTAAACACGCAAGGGATTGTCATCGCCTAAATACAACCATGGGTCCACAGACGACACCATTCGATTCATTTTCGTCTAAGTAAACTCACCATTTAAGGAAAATTAATTGTATCGTGAGGAACATTCTCACTTAATAGCTTGTGATGCGGTGAGAAAAACATGACGAGACCAAAAATCCATGAGATGATCTTTTCGTTAGTAATTAGAATAAAAATTATTAGTCTGGTGTAAAAAGTAATACAAATTCATAACAACCATACCCCAAACTTAGCATTGAAGTTGTTTTGAATAGAATTCAATTTCTTAAATAAAAGTATTGGCTGCTGGCCCAGAATCCGACGTACGATGCGAAAGGGATAATAGTTCTTCCAAGTCCCAATCTCTTGAAAAATGAGCCGTTGTAAGAAAAACAATGACTTTTTGGAGTTCTCGTCTAAACATCAAAGTTCAAAATTGAGGTGAATGTTGAATGTTTGAAGACCAGGGAAGGATAGAGAAGAAGATCAGGATCAGCATGCAAGTCAAGTCAACCGAAGGATGCCAGAAAACTAAACCTGATAGTAGTACAGGAGAGACGTAGAAAATAGCCTTGTGATAAAATGAAAGTTTCCGTTTCTCCGTCTACCCTATGAACCATTTTTCAATCTGAAAGTGGCTTTTGCCGGAAACATAACGCCTCAAATCGTGAGCATCTTGACTTCACTCTCTCTTCCTTTTTATTGCACTCCTATTTTTCTCTTTCCCACTTTCTCTTCCGTTTTACTCTCACTTTCTCCCTTCCTTCCCTTTCCTCGTTGGTCTTCAGATTTTTTTTTGGCGGCATCGCCGACGACCACACCGATCCACATTTTCTATTTCTTACACATAACATTACTTTTCTACTCATGCGGTGCATTATTCGGACGTAAAAATCAGAAAAGAGAAAATAGAAAATGTCCAATGGTGAAAACCTCAATAGCAAAACTGCCATGTGAGACTGAGGTACTACGATATACTGTTATAACCTGAGTGCATGTAGCTTTGAGTAGAATTTGAATAAATTGGTGGAATAATCTTAATATATGTGAACCTCGGCACTTGGCGTCCAACAGTGATGGGTTGAGTGAGGTCTGACCTTTACACCTTTGAAGTGTTCCTTGTCAGACAGGCTGAGACAGGAAAAAAGTGTGAAGGGTAAGCAAAAAAAACGGAGAAGTAGAACCGGGAAAACATTTTGACTTTGGGAAGAAGAAGAAGAAGAAGAAGGCTTTGAATCTCAACAAGAAAGGAACGAGAAAAGAATGGAATGAAATAGAATGCGAGGGCACAGGAGTCAAGGGGAGTTGAAGGAGAAAGAAGAAGAAGGAATAGGAAGTCGAAAGACGGAATGGTCGGGGGTTCCAGATAAAAACCCACAAATATGCCAGACCTATTTAAACTCTGAAATAACTTATTTTCCACCACTAGTCTCATATATCATTTCACATTAGAAGACATTAACACTCCACTTTCAGACCAAACTACTTCTTCTTCTTCTGTCCCCTTCTTTTCTCATCCATTCCATTCCAATCCTTATCTTTCTCCAACTCATTCCATTTCCCACACAAATATCTCACTTTCTTGTATTAGTCCGGAAAAGTCTCATTTATTTCATACTCATGTCGGGATGTGGAGTTAGTCGTTTGGATTATCTACATGGAATGACTTAATCTTCCGTCATCCAAAATATACCACAAAATACATTGAGCAAAACAAGGTCTTCTCCGACACCGTTTTTCCCTACTACTAGGGGTACTAAGGAAAAGCCACTTAATTTCTGAAGAAATTTTTTCGTGAATGAATGTTTGCTACACTCACAAAAAATACTTAATTTTTATCTTTGGTTAATATCATAGAATCTCTGATGAAAAGAATCGAGGAAATTAATTGATTTTCGGATTGGAAGTTTTAAATGGTTGAGAGCTTTTGAAATACATAATCTTGAAGTGGAAGACTGCGTCAGCTAGTCAGCGTCACCCAAGTTGAATTTATTGCCTGAAAGGTTTGTGGTACGATTGAAATTTAATGTAAAACTTTAATTAAATCATTAAGTTTGGAAAAGTAGTCAGAGGGAGGAGAGGAAATGAGTCGTGGAAATAAGGGAAAAAGAAATGAGTAGTACGTACTCGTAGATATAACGCATGGGCGGACAAGTACTAAATCAGCGTTAGTCACATTCGGTCTAGTTTTGTTTTATCTGTCCATTTATACGAATGCAATGCTGCGATGAAACTACCAGCCGGTGCCTTTTTCGGGTGGAATGGATTATAGCATACGTATACGTACGTACGTATGATTCAGAAAAAGAAGAAGACGACGACGAAAAAAAATAGAAGAAGAACCTCAAGAAAGAAAAAAAAAGTCTTTTTCTTTATCTTATGTTGAGAGAAATGAGAGTTTTTGTCTTTGATCCTTATCCCTCACTCCGTCTCTGTCCTCAGCTCAATTTATCGATATGAGAATGACATGATGACAGGGTGCGGCACACTTGAAAACCCTTACCACTGAACACACACACACACTATCCTTTTTGGGATGGATCGATTCCCTTTAAGCATTCTGAAGGAGCAGAATGAAAGTCAGGAGTCCAAGTTGGTGTGACACTGATTTTTACGTCGTCGTCGAATCTAGCTAGCTTTCGAAGGGTAGTTTTCAGATGCCAGAAGGCATACCACCCAGACATACATACAAACTGTCTTTTCGTACTGAACTCAAGTGAAGTATTTTACAAGGACCAGAGGAAGAAAAAAATGATATTTCACCAGACAAGAAAAACGAACGTAGTAGCCGAAATATATGTAGCAAAACTCTGCCTGACCTCATGCCCTAAAATAAATGAAAATTTGATGAGAATCCTCAGAATCATTGAACCATCGGGCCAGGCCAGAACTAGCCAGCCTACTTTAGTTTTGAGATTCTTTATTATTTTATTGGTGAAGAAGAGGAAGAATTCTATGATTTCTACACAGAGATGTTAGGCAATGGGGTGGTGACACATTGTGATCATATCGACCAGGTGTAAATGAAATCTTCCACAGACATCCAAATAGTTGAGACTTGAGTTTCTATTCCGACTTGCGCTTGTTAATCCATCTCTTAATTAAAACCTAGCCTAATAATATCCACTTAACAAAAATGTCTTGAAAACAACTATCATACCAAAAAAATAACAGAAAGATCGCAAAGATGAAGCGGAACGGCTAACCCAACCACAATTCTGTAACAGTTAAACTTTTCTGAAGGTAATTTAAAGTTTGCTTGACAAATCCCTCCACTTTTATTTTTAGAAACTGAGGCGGTGAGATTTTCACCTGCACAGAGAAAACATTGCAAAAGAGAAAAGCCATCCTCAAAATTAACTCCTAGTAAATCCTTTAGAAGATGAGATGGCTGGGGGAATCAGAAATCAGGGGTAATGGAAAGAAGGATGATGAGGGAGTAGGTGGAGTGTGTACAATCCTAGAGAGAAGAGGAAAGATAGAGAGAGAGAGGAAAAAAATCTTTATTATCTTCCAAGTTCCCTTGAAGACAAACTAGTCATTTTGAGTCACTCTACTTTTTACTCACTTTCTTCTTCTAGTAGATCCTTGACGGTGAAGTGGAGAGAAAGCAAGGTGAAGCCTACGTACGTACGCTACCGCTACGCCTGGAGCACTCTCTCTTCCTTACTTTTATGAAATATTCAGAAAAAAAACTTGTCTTCCGCTCTTTTCTCTAGAAAATGAAGTCAGGAGGCTCTCACTCGTTTCATTTATTCTTTTTGTCTCTCCTCGCAATTTACCTGCTTAGCATTAACTTCCTCTTCCTATACAAGATATAATACGTACGTACGTACGTACATTTTTTCCACCATCCTTGAAATACACACGACTCCCGACTGTCTCCTTAACTCATCTCTCTCCCTGTAGTTTTTGTCTCACTCTAATTAAGCCCATTACCATGCAAAAATGTTTCATGCTCATTTCTAGCCAGGATTCCCCAAGCTAGGTATGAAATGACTTCAAGGGATCCAGGCCAGAGATAGATTACATTGCAGAGTCTAACAAGGAATTCATTCTCAATGTAAAAATTATGTACCTAAAACACCCAGAGTGTCCTGAGTTAAAGAATCACGGATTTTCTTCGCAGGAAATTTTTTGAAATAATCTTAAAAAATTCATAAAATCGGTTTAAATTTTTTTTATGTTCGCACCAATTATTGACAGTTCATTTTTTACTCTAAATGTGGTTTCCTTGTAAGACCACCGTTTGTGTAACTCATAAAAAAGGGACCTACTGCTACTGTGTCTTTACACTTCATCCAAGGCAGGAGAAAATAAAATAGTTGAAACTAAAAGAAAGTCGTGCATCTTGGGTTTAGGGACCGCAATAAGTCGTTTACAACGTAGTATACTACTTATAACACATCATAACGCTTTGTTATACCTTCATCTATGAATATTTGGAATTTATAACAAACCTCTTACTGCTTCCATAGTTTTTATTTTTGGCTGTAATTTTGATTACTGCTTTGATCAATATTGATTTGGAAGCTTTTAATCGTATAGTCTTTCTAGACACACATTTTGCTCAATTACCAAATTTCATAAATTATGTGTATGCTTCTATCTAATGTATGTTTGTAAGCTGCAAAAAGAGTTTCCGTTTCGCACTTTTCCGTGTCATTTTAATATAAATAGTAATTGACAACAGTTATGCGCATCCTCGCCTATATCTGACTATATTTGCATTAGTCTATTGTTTTGTCCTAACTGCATATGTACTGACTTATGTTGTCCGGACAACTAGCACACTATACGTCTTGTTGCTATGGCATTTTTTTATA
>JAQGCB010001839.1:0-13097 GCA_034698835.1 Protaphorura tricampata
ATATTTAAGAGAACATATTCCATGTATGCGAGCCGTCTTTTAAACTTGAGACAGCGCTGGCCGGACAAATTATCGTCGGACATAACAAGACCACACAGGCCATTAACTTGAGCCGTAAACTCGCCTTTCCTTCCCCGCAAATCTGCAATGTTTTCACAAAAGTGAAATCACATGATCATGTTTCTGGATTTACCCAGTTCAGATAATATTTGTAAGACTCGGATTCGGGCATCTTTTCATGTCATGTCAATCGTTCTAAACCCCAGTGATATTCTACAAATTGCACAAGGCCCTCGAGACGCAAAAAAACTTCATTGCGAAATTGGATTCCAGATTTTCAAGACGGACTACGACTACTCGACTCGACCCTCCAACTATTACGTCAATGAAAACAAATTAGAGCCGATAATTACCCAGTCACTCCTTGTAGTAAGTTTAAGTGGTCCGGGTAAAGATCTCGACAAGACTAGACCGAACCACTAAAACTTCTAAACAAACACTCAGAGGAATAAATTCCATTCTTTCGAAGATCCCTTCTTCAGTTTAAATTTAAATTCCCTTGACAAGTCCCTGTCAACGTCAGACTTCGACCATCCATCCGTCCATCAAATCATTCATTGTCAACCATAAACCGTCCGTAAAAGCAACAAACAAGTTATTTAGATAAGCTTAACAGCTCAAGACTCTGGATCCAAATAGTACAAGTACAAAACCAAAACCAATACAAAACCAAGTCAACCCATCCAACCGTGTAACCAAAAGTACATATCTAAACTTTAACTTTACACACCATAGACCATAACCTAATCTAATGGACCCACAAATCTGTTTTTTACTGGAACATCCAACCCTATACCTACTGTACATACAGCCCCTCCGGCTTTCCTCCTCCACCACAACGACCACCAAATCACTTGACATAAATGTAAATGTGAAATGTTTCTTGCTAAAAAAAATCCAACATTTATGTATGTGAGCCTTGCCTTCAACCTTAAGAATTTATGACACCACCAGTATCGTACACGTAAGGAGCAACGGGAACAGCTTAATTTAAAAAGTTCCCCATCGTGTTTTACCCATGAAGATGAAATAACCCAAATAAATTCACCGTCACTTTCCATTCGTTATGCTTCGGTTCTTATCTGTTATCTTGTCCTAAATACCTACATGTTTTTTTATATTTATTTACCTTTTCCCCCACTTTGTTCCTGTTTATCTTCTTGGGAAAAATCAACGTCTCATTCCCATCCAACATTTCTGTCTCACAAGAGTAAAGTTAAGGCAAGGAATTATCCCCTAAGTAAATATGTTCAGTCAGGAATTATTCTTGAAATAATAATATTTCATAATAGTAGTTTTAAGATTTCTCGCAGATGCTCGCATTTAATGTATTTATTTGACTGGAGAGCGTAATAATTACAACAACCATCGCTGAAAAAAGCCGATTTCAAATATCTATAGTATTATAGACTCAGATACGTAGAAAATATAAAAGATCGAACGATTTCATGGTAAAAGTGGATGTCAGTTTTGAAACAAACTGTCTGCATTTCCATCCTACCCGAAGAAAATATAAACACCGTACAAAAAGTGAGAGTAAAAGTGGTGAAACAAATTGAACCGTGCAACACTAAAAAATAAAACCCGAGAGAAGTAGGGGAGGTCGGTATATTTATAGTTTATACCATTCCATTGCCATTCAAGGAATGAGTTTTGTAGTGTCACTCATTCCGTCCGTCCGTCAGTCAGAAACTGCGGTCGTAGAAGACAAGACGAGTGAAGAAGCATCAGCTCTCCGATTACTCCATTTTCCATTACTACGTTTAGGTGTGTGCAGAGATAGACAAATAGCTAATGGCTGCAATAAACGGCCTGACTCTCATTCTCGAATAATGACACCCATTTAAACTCAATCTAACTATCTTACCACCTACTTCCCTTCAAATTATTATCGTTCATCTACACGTTAAGCATATCCTATACATACGCATACGCATGTCATTCACCCATCTCAACATAAATAGATGTGTATGATCATATCGTAATCGTAATCGTAATTCCCAAACTACTGTATGTATTACTTAATGCCTTACTCAATACGATGAAATGCATGAGCAATTCAAACTTTCACGTGGTTATTTAATTTATCAAGTTTTATAATCTAATTGGAGATTGGAGTAAAGTTTCGCAAGTCAAAAAAAGACAAACTTTCACTACTAGCAAAAGCAAGGTCGACAGGGTGAAAAGTGAAAGCAATGCATTGAATAATATCAATGTTTCCACGAAACAATCTGAGACTACAACGTCCTACTGGAACAATATTAATCAAATCCGCCATCCGCCCAGAGATATAAGTCTATTGCCCTAATTCTTGAAGTGTGTCAATTCAACAACTTTTTTTTGCAAACGTATAGTTCTGTTTTCGATTAGATTCAATTAGATTACACAAATGTCGTTCTCTATTGGGAACGAAAGCTACATTTCACTTAAGTCCAAGAATGACCCACTGAACACCTGCTACGCAGAGCCAGGCGTGCTTGTACTTGTGAAACTGAAATAACTTTCAACAAGTTATGTTCGGACTTTCTCCGCCAGGAGACTTAATCTAACCAATAGTCCATTCCATACTTTCCCCAAACAAAACACGCCAAACCTTTTATAACTTGAATTCAACTTCTAAGCGAGGCGATACGATGACGGTGGTATCGAACGGCGGACAGCGTGCAGTTTGCAGCGCGGACTACAGAACAGAAACTCAGAAACCCAAGTATGGGTCTCAAGTTTCAAACAAGATACATTACCCGATAAATACTCTCCTATACAAAAAAAGTATTGCGTGCTTCAGGCACGTGTACCGTACCATGTACTGTGGTCACAGTCACAATGCACCACACTTTTACCAAACCATAATACTATCCATGGCATCAGGCGTATATAATATAATATGATTTAAAAGAGAAGGATCCGGCTCGCTGACTCCATTAACATTAAATGTCATGTCGCGTCAAGTAATGTAATGTATTGGTGAACTGATGGGAGTGTCTCTTATACTTCACTTGATGCTAAATATAATACCACGGAGTACAAACAGGAAGAGAAAGAGAAGGAAGCTAAAGCTAAATGTTCAGATGAATTGCTTTACAAGCCAATGTACCGCTCGCCAGCTTGGCCCACCCTGGCATTGCATTTATGGACCCACCTAGTTTAGAACAGGGTCCCGAATTTATATTGCCCAAAAATTGAATCATCAGAGTAGTACCTTCAGAAATGTATATTCTTTCAGACGTACTCAGCTGTTGTTCCATAGCCATATTCCGCCTACATCCGCGGAAAATTATACTCTGTCTTTATCAGTAAGTATTGTTATTTCTGGTGGTCCGCTGTCCGCTACTGTATTTTGTCTACGTCGCGGGCGGATAACAATACATATATGGAACCCTGTACGAACAAGACTAGAATTCTCCCTCACTAGTACAGTGCAACCAAAGACGGGATAATGTGGGCTTGTATGGAAATTGTATTAGATTTCACACTGAAGAGAATGCCTTAGCAAATATTTGCTCAATTCTCTCATACTTTACTTCCTCCGTCTTCCCTTCAAGTGAGAAGTGAACTGCAGTCCACGCAGTAATAATAACCGATGGTTTCAACCATTGTCGTTGTATGCAATTGCAATGCAATGCCACCCTACTACGAAGAAAATACAACTACCACTACCAAAATTGCAGACCGAATACCGACTCAAAACCAAAGTGAGCTTCCTATTCCTATCCAAGTTCCACTCATGACAAATGGCAATCGTAATCAACATAGTCAAACTTGTACAGTGTTAGTTGTGTATACTTAAGTTTACAGAGGAGGATCACAAGAGAGTACATAAGGAATGAATGTGTGCAGTGTGCATCCGAGAAAATGCTTTGTAATTATTATTATTTGAACAGTAGAATGTTCAACAGCTACTGACTACGCACGAGAATAGGAACTAACAATAGAATGAGAGAAACCTCAAATGACTTCACGTCATCTCAAGTATCACCCGAAACATTGTCATATTCTCCTGATATTATTATTACTCTCATTCACTACACTCACATATTCACACCGTAGGCGTGTACATGCTAAAACTAACTTTACTATATAATGACTAACAACTCAAGCTACCCATTCATTGGTAGTATTAGTATTACTCGACTCTCGTCAAGTCAAGTGAAGACTGTCCTGTCTGTCCTGCACTCCAAACTTATTAGTTCTTCTTCAACACTTCCCGTTTTCATTTTCATTTCTATGAATAATCATAATCATGACATCAAACATTTATTCTCACTTGTGGCTCAGCGACTAGAATGGTATGAAATGTGAAAATGATAATTCCTTTCCTTCCTGAGCATTGTTATTGTTGTTACTGCCGTCGTTGTAGTCGTTGCCGGTTGCAAAATCTTAACAATGATAATATTATTCAGCAACACCATGCATGTAACAAAATTAATAGGCAAAGGTAATCATAGTCATAGCCATAATTAGGAATTAAGTAATGCAGGGGATGCATGCATTTGCATTTTGCAATTCCCTCGCAGGACAGCCCTGTTGTTGTCGAATGTACAATGATCTATAGTCACGAAGTCGTCCCGGCCTTGCCTTGCCTTGTCTTTCTGTCAAATTTAGCGATGCCCATAATAGGAGTGCATGCAAATACAAAACACATCATTAAAGAATTACAGCGTTGTTAGATTGTAAAGATGAACATATAAAGAACCAAATCTGACTGGCGTCCACATGTGTGAAAAATTTGATACAAGATACGATTTATCCGAGTAAGGAAATGAAAATATTTGTTGTCGTCTGACACTTTGAATTTTGTCAGGATGTTATTATATCTAACCTTACATGAGAGGTACGAGTGTACGAGGCTACATAAGTGTGAGATAAACTAAACCTTTTCCTTCACAACCTCTCCTTAAAAACCTAGACAAATTTGACTTGTACATGCCTTCCCAAGATCGAAATATCGCTGAAATTCTAAAAGAGTGTAAAGTCGTGATCTCAAATTGTTTACAGTTGACTCATTGGTCCCTTGTGAGAAAATAAATATTTTAGAGCACCTAAAAAGTACCAGATTAACAGATGTCTAATTTTAGGACGTTTTTTATTAGAAGGGAACGGGAGATGCAACAAGACGTTTGCTTAATTTTGTTTCAACCTACCCAACAAAGACTAAATCAGCACAGAAATTTACGATTCATAAAATAATTCTGCAACTTATCCAACAATCTGCCGGGTGCACACTTACCACTTAAGGTTAGAAATTAAACATAGCTTAACAATTCCACTTGTGCAAGAGACACCACGCAACGCTGACTAAGCCAATAAACACAAATACCAGTTTGAGTCAATTAGTCAATTTAGTTAATCAAAACTAACTAAACTTTAAGCTATGTTGACTTAATTTTCTGTTAATTCTGAATTCTGACTCACAATTTTCTTTCCTGCCCAAGCTCACCTCCTGCAGTCAAAGAATTCGATTCGATCATTGGTGTGGCAAATGGCACATTGCCCTGTCTGTAACATCAATCTCCATAATTGTACCACTTCGTGTTACCAGTTACACATTAACACAATGCGATATGCGAACTAACCAACAGAACCGTTATTACTACGATATGAAACTCAAAAGTAATTGCAGTGTGCAGTGCAGCGATGAAGTAATTGGAAGTAGTCCTGCATTCCTTCCAACAACATATTGAACGTCACGTTAGACCCATCCACATAGCACATACCTTTACCAAATTCTATTCCACCATACCGTTAATTCCATTCCCAAACGCCTCCAAAAACCCATTGTCACCTAACTTACAAAGTTATTTTGCCGTTCCCACTAATTCCATGGCAGTTCGGCTTGTCGTCGTGAGTGAATAAAAATGTACACTATTATACGTACAGCACGTAACTCACGTCAAGTCACAATCTGCACATTCTCAAAAGGAAATCAAGAATCTGCACGTGCGACGCGCAGTCTGCAAATAACTCGACAAGTCGGCAACTCTTGAATGATCTATTAAAAGCCTCGCTTGTGTTAATCAGTCAGATGTTTTGTTTTGAAACTTTGCCTAAATCCTCAGCATTATCGGGAATCAGGATTATGTGAATGGGTCATTACCCGAACAATAACACAGACACACGCGGTAACGGTAACATCAACCTCATGTTTCCCTTCATATAATTACAAACTTTGTCTAAAGATTAAGATTATTACTAGGAGCCGCCCAACAGTAAACAAACATTTGGCAAGTAATATCCTGAGGGTTATTCCAAGGGATGAAGATTTAACACAGTCACGCCTTTTCCATACACAAGTTCCAACGACTTCTAGTGCATACTAATATATATATACTGAACTATCTACATTTCATCTCACTGGAATCTCGATATCATTATTACTTTCTACTTTATACGGTGGAAGTATATCGTTGATGTTTGTAGTCTTAGAAGAAAGTTCAAATTTCATTTTAAAGAGGGATGACATCGGTAACTCGACTATCTCGACAGACTTTTATATTATATAAAAAAACTGTGACGCAGTCTGGCTTTACAATTTTTCGTGCAGTATGACAACAACAAGACCTGCAAAGTGAAAAGTAGTCATGGTGTAATGGTAAACTGAGAACTTTTTTTAAAACTTTTCTATGAAAAATAAGACAAAAACAAAGGATTGTTCCGTTCTTCACTTATTTTCTATTTGATATCAAGACACGATCCGCCAGACCCGGACCCGACACGACTTGAAAAACCAGTATATGTATGTGTCCTGCATGTGTGTATTTTTCTTGAATTGTGGATTCGATACAAAAATTTCAGCCCAGTCAGTCGGGCATAACATTGCATGGTTTTCATGGCTGTGTGAAAATGTAGTAGCTAGCTACGGAGCTTTTGCTGGATATGAAAGGATATCATTTTACGACCTCAAAGTTGTTTAGAACTTTATTGGTTGGGTCAAAGGCCATGCCATAGGCCTTCTTGGCTTGCCATGTTTGGAAAGAATCAAGTCAAGTCTAGTCAAGTTTCCATTCCAGCACTAGGGACTCCGTCCGAGCCACGGGCAACTCTTTGAGTGTACTGCTAAACGCGGAAGCTCAATTTCCACCCAGAAAAAAAATAATACCAAGTGTCTCGTTCAGCGCAGTGCGTAGCGCAAAGTACAAGTTTTATACGACTTGTATAAAATGAGTTTCCACGTCTCAATGACATTTTCAGCTTCCTATTTTGCAATGATTTATGACTTGCTAGCTTCACGACTACTACTCCCGCATTAAACGAACCTATTCTCTTTTGGGTTCTAGAAAACTTAGGCTGGCTTGACTTTCTCTTCTCAAATCCAACCGACGACGCTTATATATAAACTTAAGCTTAGAAAAGCAGTGAGAGTGAGATATGAACAAGCAAAAGCAAAACCCAAAATTTCAAATGTCTTCTTGTCTGACCTTTATCAAGGATGATTCGGGGTCGGATGTCTTCTTGCCAACCACCAAGGACTAGGCCTAAACTTCCACACAGAAGGAGGAGAAGCATTCCACGGCCGCAGCCGGAGAAAGTCCTGAACCGTGTGAACGTAAAACTCATCTTAACTCCAGATCGTCTCCCTTAATTTCCTTCTAATGCTCGTCTAAATGTCAACTTTCTGAAGACCACTCGTCTATCGTCTTCAATTCCAGAATGTTTCTTGTGTTCACTCGGGACACTATTCACTCACTGGTAAATGTTTGACAAAATGTAGCAATCCTTCTTCCGGTATGAACATAATGGTTGGTATTTGCTACTCACTCAAATACAAATGTGTGTAAGTAAACCAAAACCAATGCACAAAAAAGTGTTCCTTGATTTGGTCACAAAATTACTGTCTCCTTGAGGTTTTTGATGCTGAGCTGCAAACCCCCATTTTTGGAGAATGGAACAAGGAAAGTGTTAATTTATTAAAGTTGGAACGTGTTGCTTTTCAGGTAGGTTGGGTTTTGAGTGATATGACTGAGTATTGAGTTACTTTGCTCGTTCTTCATGCGGTGCTGTGTGCTGTAGGTGTCTTCTGCAGCAGGGCTTGAAAGCACGACTCATGGATTAATCAAATTCTTTGGCATTTATTGACTCGACAGGACAGACTATGGGAGTTGTTCATCAACTCATTCCTCCATGCGTCATGTCAACGCTCTGCATCGAATGTCTAACGACGCTTTACACACTGCAAGAAATAAATGAGGAATTCCTTATCTAAATTGCTCAAAAGAAGGAAGGAGCTCGTGCTAGTAATTTTAGTCCCAGTTCAGTCAGTTCTAGATGAAAGTACAGGTATATTGAATTTTTTAAGGTAATCTTAAACCGGGCTAAACACGAAGTTGTGTTCAACTTGATTAATTTAGACGGACAACCAGGTTAAGTTTTGCGAACAATTTATTTTCGACCGTTAGGTACGACACGGGGTATTACAATAATAATTACGAGCTCCAGCGTTTCCAATTTTTAACAGAGCTTTGGGTTTGTGAATTTCCTCCAGACTTGAAGGTTTGAGTTGAGAAATTCATGTCTTTGATAAAAGCGTGCATGGCAAAAGGCTGTTCGTTAGGTTGAAACTTGGTAAAATACGAGATTATCAAGTGGAAAGGATTAGGGTCAACTGTTTCGTTATTCGCTGCTGAATAATGTACTCGATCGACCATTGAAATGTCAAATGTCAATTAGGTATTTATTTTAGATTAAATGTTGTTGGGTTGTTGTATGGTTGTGTTGTAAATATTACGTTATGATATGACTCCCTCCCCGTTGTCCTTGTCGGTCAATTATAGAATCTCGTCCGTAGAATTCAGGGTTCAGGTTCAGGTCAAGCAGTAAATCATAAATGCAAAAAGTTCTCACCACTAAATCTCAGCCGGCAATTATCCACACCAAATCTTTGAATCCAAACTGTCCAGAATGAATGATTTGTTTGACATTTTCACTCTAATATTATCGAATTAGTTTAGTTTGGTTGAGACCAAAGTATGAAAAAGATGAACTGCACAACCAATCCAAAATTCAAACTTTCCAAACACACTGTCACTGTCCGATTGATTATACTGAATCTCACAATTTCAACTCGACACCAACAACAGAATTCATTGAGTTCAGAATCCGGGAACCTACTATTTGTTCTCAGTTCTCATGAACTTGCCGGTTCAGATTTTTGTTTTGAGTCACTCGCAAACACCGATAACGCGTACGTCCGTCCCATGAATTCACAATACAAATAAACAAGAAAATCCAATCCGAATTCACTCCATAAACACCTGGGTCTCGTCGGCTTCGTCTACATGATGATTAACTGATTAAATCCAATCAACCCCAACGTCAATATTCAATCAATCCTTTCACACACACAAAGACACAGAACACAGTTTCTTGTAGTATATGTTCCACTCCAATCCCACAGTGACAGGAATAATGATAAATGTCCAACCTCTGCAAAACACAAATTAAAATGATATTAACACTTTTAACGCATTAAATTACTTTACAAGGAAACCATTTTTCGTGTTAAATCGCTTAAATCGCATCTTCCCAAATCTAAACCCTACCCAAACCCTAAAAAAAGTTTCCTCTAGCTGTCTGAAAATTTAGAAACAATGTTCCCACTCGCCCGATCGCACATCTACAAGAAGTTACTGAATTCTCAGTAATAATATCATATACAGAGGAAACCCAACCCGGTGTATCAAATTTTACATTAAAAGTAGTTTCCTTCTCACAATTACGTGTTAGATATAAATTAGAATCTGGTTTTTCTCAACAAAATATATAATTTTATGATAATAGAAATTCTCACAATCAAAATGCACTCACGCACTCACTACAGATTACAGAACACACCTTGACGTATAATCAGTAATAGTGAATGGTAATTAAAGTCAAGATGACCTTCAAGTTAATGAATGTTTGTCAATAAATAATAATTATGTACTTGTCTTCACACACACGACACCGCTCTCGCCTCGAATAATTTTGTTTGTTGATGTTGATAATTTGTGGTTTGAAAACATAAAAGAACGTAACGTGTGATCGTGTGAAAGTAAATAAACAAAACAAGTTACACTTACATTTAATTTTAAAAGGCCAACCAAGATGCCAAAGCCAAAGAGTGAGCCCGAGTCATTAATTCACTCACACAATTGGCAATGTATGTATGATATAATGTGTATGTAAATAAAATGCAGATGAGTTCAAAATTAAATTCCCCCTTCCTTTGATTTTGTGTTGTATTTGTGTTTGTGGATTTGTTTTGATGAGTGTCTCAGAGTCAGAGTTCGTCACTCTCCCGAGTCTTCCCACTGAATGGAGTCTTTTCCATTGAACACTTCACTCTCACTCTCCGAACCTCAACCGAGCCACACAGCGAACAACGGCTCAAAGAAAAAATTACCAAGACCTCCGCACGATGACTCACAAGTCAACCAGAACGAGCAACGCAACGGGGCAGGGTCACAGACTCACAGAAGACAACACAACACAACACACGAAAGTAAGGGAGAAGGGAAAGGGACTGAAAAAAAGTACCAGTACCAAACTAAAACTGGCCCTTAAAATGTATCAGGTCCTTATGAAAAAGGAACAGTCAGCAGAGATGGGTCAATTAAATGTGTTGTGTGATTTGTAATTAATTACGAAATTACAATTGCAATTACATATTTGTGATTGTAATTGTATTTAATTACATTCAAAAACCTGTGTAATTGTGTAATTTGAAATTTCTTAGAATGTAATTTGTAATTTGTATTTGTAATTTGAAATTTTGGTCATGTAATTTGAAATTGAAAAACTGCAATTACATTCTGAAAGAGGAGATCGCGCTTTTCGGTCATCGGATTTAGTACCCACTCGTCAAAAAGGGCTCAAATTTCGATGTACTGTTGCCCAAATGACCCCCAACAACTTTGTGTTGGCAAAACTCTGTGGAATTATCCACTTGACCTCCTTAGGTCACCAAACTGACCCCCAGGTCAAGATAAGGTGTCCTTATGACATGACAGCTCAAATGGGTTGTCGTTGAAAAGCGGAAATCAATGAGCATCTTGCATATCTACCTACCAAGTTTCAGCATTGTGTGGCGACCAATGCGCAATGTGCCAACCAGGGGGCATCAAAGTGACCTTAAAAATATCTTCATGTGAGGTCACCTTGATGACCTCTACTTGACCTCTGTATTTAAAAATAATAGAAAAATTTAAAAAATAAAATGTAATTGAGAATGTAATTGAAGATTCAATTACAATTACGTAATTGTAGTTAATTACTTTTAGTCAATTACTTGTAATTGTAATTAATTACTTTCATAAAAAAGTCCATGTAATTGTAATTGTAATTAATTGATTTCAAATAAATTGAGGTAATTTGTAATTTGTAGTTAATTACATTTTGAATGTAATTGACCCATCTCTGTGGTCAGTCAGATGGATTTGGCTCCATGTTGTTGTGGCCCTTGACCTCCTGAACAACTTTTGTGAAGGATCTATCTGGAACGACCGATCTGGAAGATATTCGTTTTGGTCCTGAAAATAAGCGGGGGCATGAAGGATATTTTGCAAGCTCGGTTTGGGGCCGCTACGCCCTCTTTTGAATGGAAGCATGTATGTAGAACGTACACTTCTAATCACTTGATTGGAAGCATGTGTGTAGAACGTACACTTCTAATTACTTAAATGGAAGCATGTGTGTAGGACGTACATTTCTAATCACTTGCGTGGAAGCATGTGTGTAGAACGTACAATTCTAATCACTTGAGTGGAAGCATGTGGGGATTACACACTTCTAATCACTTGAATGGAAGGAAGCATGTGTGATTGCACACTTCCAATCACTGGAATAGAAGCATGTGTGTAGAGCACACACTTATACTTAGTTTTAAATGAGGGCCGGGGTCGGGAATTTTCCGCCAGGGCCGGGTCCGGTCAAGTGTCACGCCGGTACTGTACAATAATTGGAATGTAATTATAGTTGGAGTTGTAATGTATTTCCAAAACAGGTAAGTTCAGGTTAGATATACATATTTTATTATACATATTTTGTAATCAATCACATTTAGAAACAAAATTGACTCAAGTCTGGAAACTTGGCGTTATTGAGGTTGCAGAATATACACATCCTTTATTAGGTCACTATAGGCAGGGTCCAACCGGTTAGCATGTACAAGATTTACGCACAGTTTCAGGCGACGAGCTAATTAATGTGATCGATATCGATAGTTGACCATCCGTGAAATGTTTTGTCTGATCGGTACTGGATTATGATTTTGAGTTTCGACTGGGTCGTAGACCGCTGCTGCGTCTGCTGGCCGGTCGGTTCTTCCTTCCGGTGGTCCTATGAAGAGAGGTGAAAACTTCATACTTCTGAATCTGATCTGATGTAATGGTAATGGTGGAACCTTAGAACCTTTTATTAGATTTAATAACCATCATGACTCATGTCATTTTCTCTCTCTTATTCAATTTATTTCAAGTGCTTCCCGAGACATAAATGACATTGGATATAGTGAACGTCATGCGTACCATAGACAAGAAGAATTAGTAAGGTTTAGTTTTGCAATGCAAATGTTGTATAGTGGGGGGCCATCCATGGCCAAGCTATGTTGGAGGGGGAATCAGAATTCACTTCTGAATCTGAAGGCAAAGGAAACGTTCCCCCTCTCGATTAAAAAGCGATTACGGTTTGATATTTGATACTCTGCACAACAACACTACGACTACAATACAAACAGACTACAGTAACAGTTTGATAGGAATTTTTATATGCATGGGTTCAGTTCGCTATGGCTTGCCCGTTTAGCAGATCTTTTGGATAAGTTTAAAATGATGCATCGAAAATCACTTTGTTGTCATTCCAGAATAGTTACAGCCTGCATCCCGATAATTTCGTTCCATTGATGTATTTTAATCAGTTAACATTTAAGTTATCAGATTTGAGTCGAATAATGAACTATTGAACACATTATGAGGATTCAATTGATTGACGATTCTACTCAAAAAATTAGAAACTCCGTTTGTGTGGCAAGGAACAAATGGTGGAAGGAAACGTGGAAAGTGGAA
>JAQGCB010001840.1:0-13096 GCA_034698835.1 Protaphorura tricampata
TTAGTAATTAGAAAAATTAAGTATAAAGTATAAAAGTGAAGTGAGTGAAAACGTGTGTGAAAATATGTACACCGTAACCGTACCGTCCAAAAATTTGTATACAAGAAAGGAAAGCAGCTCAAGGTGACAGACGACCAGCAGAAGCTAGCTAAGGAAAACTGGCACTGCCTGGAATTTTTGCCGGAAGGAAGTTTCAGATTCATGATTGGAATTTGGAATTTTTGAAATTATACAAATATAGATGTATTTTGAAAATTGGTCAATCAATGGATAGAACTTGACTGATTGGGTTGGATATAACCGGCCGGAATACCGAAGAAATTTTGGAGATTTTTGGATTAACCAGTTTGGCCTCTTGATTGGAATTTGGAAATCACAGTTCAGTGCGTGCCTACACAGTGGAAATATATATTCCTGAGGGAAATTGTGTTCAATTTGGTAGAATCGGTATTTGGTTAATTGGTTTCACCAAAGTGAAACAACCGATAATACCAATAGCGCCGCGCCGCCTTGCGTCGAGTGTTTTGTGTTCCAATAGTTTAATTCAATTTGGAAATTAATTTTGGAATTTGGAATATCAACGAACTTCCAGTTGGAAGTTGGTACTGAGAGTAATACCTTTGGTATTCGTCTTGGATTTTTCTTGGAATCTTGGACGTATTAGAAAAGTTGTTCAAAAATGCCGAAGAAACGAGGGGCGGGAGAAATTCCACTCCCAGCCGGATGGGATATGGGATTGGACTTTGATGGGAAATATTATTTTATTGATCACAATAGTCATCAGACTACATGGATTGACCCTAGAGATAGGTAAGTTCATCCGGATGTACTGTTAAAAATATTTAAAAATCCGATGATCCGTCGATCGGTATCGGTATATTAGTATTTGAGACTTAAAATTCTAAGATTTAAGTTACATTTAATTAGTTTTCTTCATATACACCGCAGCATAGCGGTAGCACGGTAGCACTCGGTAGCAGTACAGGATTTTAATCGTTGCGGCCTGTACGCTACTATCGAAGCGGTACAACTTTTTTTTGACAGTTTGACCTCTAATACGATACAGAATTGACGACATGACGATTCACGATTGACCGGAAGATATTTGGTTGGAATTGGAACATGAGATGATAAAGTAATAATTGCATTAATGAAACTGCGAATTTCAAAATCCTCCAGAATTTTTGTCAATTCAGTATCAAATAATTTTCAAATTGATTAAGTTTAACAGACTTTTTCAGAAATTAATCTCATAACCTTTTCAGTTCGACTTTCGACACTTTCGAGTGTAGACAATATAGAAGTATGAACAGACCAAATAAACCGACGTTGGCTAGAATGCCAAATAATGACTTTAACGAGTACAATTAATTTGGCCGGCAAACTATGCCTTCCCCATACGCCGGGCACAAAGGTCACCGGTCACCCGAAATTACTAATACTAATATTGAAATTAGTACGTTTTGACGTTTCTCACTCAAAACTAAACTGTAGGAAAGTGTTGAACATAACAGTCAGAATTTAGGAATTTTCACATGACGTTTGAGCTTTGACGTTGGCTTGGTTGGTATTGGTACTGGTACCCCAACCAATACATGAATGATAGTTTAAAGTTAACCTGAAACGCCCGCTGTTAAAATGTGTCGTATCCGTTTTGTATCTGGTTGTGTTTGACGTGTACACAAATTCCACTGTGGTCATTACCCAGAAACCAGATAATGGATAATGATTTTGCAGAATGGAGGGTTGGGTGATCATGATCACCTCTTACCCTTCTACCATTACCATCTAATCTGCCATACCTCAAATTGTAAAAATTGTAATAATAGTCAATTATGTTATGAACATACTAAATACCACATTGATGATAACATCGAGATTTTGTAATCTGTGACTATGTATGGCAAGACCACTTCCGATCCGAATTCCTCACTTTTGCCGAATGCTGAAAATGCTGATGAAACCCGGTTGCCGTTGCCGGTTACGACATTTGTGAATAGTTTTTTAGGCTAAATAGTAGATACTAATCAGAACAATTCAGTCGGGGATTTATACTTTCAAGTTCCAAGATGAATTTTTATTTTTCTTTATCAGAATCAGAAGAAAGAACTAATTTATGTTCTCAGAAATCGTAAGACATGTAGAATTCGCTCAACCATTTTTAAACAAATTCGTACACCTTGTCGGCTAGTCAGTCACTTTATATATTCGTTCGGTAATTCTCGAACTTGGAACTCTGATCTTATATGATTCCGGTTTTCGGTCCTCAGTTTGAGACACCAGACACTATGCCGTTAAGTGTTGAGACTGTTTACACTGTTCTATGTTAATTACTAATTACTGAAATGGTTCGGCTCCTGTATCTGTCATGGTCACGGTGTCACGACCTTAACCGTAACGAGAACGAGAATGACATTTTTTTGGTGTGCTTTGTGTTTTAGAATCATTTAATTATCTACATGTATGGTTATGGTTTTCTAGCTAACGTTGTTAAACTAATAAAAATTAATTTGTCATTTTTCTGATTACAGACTCAGTAAACCGGCCACATTTGCGGACTGCGTGGGAAACGAATTACCGGTAGGATGGGAACAGGCCTATGACCCCTTAATCGGAGTTTACTACATCGATCACATCAACCGTGAGTTTGTAAAACTTTTAGAGACTAGACAATGAACATTCCATTATAAATTGTTGAATACGTACATGAAATTTTTCCCAAGTGATAAATACTTGTTGGTGCAGCTCTTAAAAGTCTTAGCTCTTTAATAACTCAACGTGTAATGAGTGTACAGTTAAGTTACTGCTAAACAAACCTAGCAAACGACAGTGGTCAGTTTGTAATTAGTTGGTATTATTACAAATTATTGTATTCTGCTCGTAATTCGTATTGTCTTTGTCTTAGAATTTCAATTTGGGACATTTAATTTATTATCTAACGGGCTTGTTCTAACTTCAAATTGTGCAAAACCGTGATTTGAGTTCTCCTAGCTAAAAAGCACACTGCGTAAAGACATAGCGGCAATTATTTCAAGGGGATATCATGGATGACCATTTCGCCAATTTTGTGATGAATTCATTCATTATCATTGATTGCATCCTGCACAATATTGTACAATTTTTGAGTGTTTTGACAATGTTTCGTTACGCAATTTTATGTTGAATTTTACATTTTTACTAAATAGAATATTTTCTTATTATTTGCATTCCAATTTACAAAATTACAATACAATGCGTAAATTTTACTGCGTTAGCCTTGTAATCTTAAACCTGTTCAATTCTCATAAATCGCACAGCTTGTTCTGTTTACTGTGAGTTGTAACTCAAGTTTCCCAATTTTTAAAGAATCTCTGTCTTTTGCTTTCATCTCTTGTTCTTCAAATCAAGTTTGCAGAGGATTTGGGCAATCGCATGTTATTGATGTTATGAATTCACAACTTTAGTTACAAAGTATTTTCATTGATGTCGAACAACGATAATCAACAGAGACAGAGTCACAAAATTGCAAGAATTCAGCTCTGGTGACTCTGGTCGTACGGTTCTTAATTTTATATCAATGCACAGCACAAATGCATAAATAGCAAGATTTTATCTGAGTAATGCCTAGAGTTTTAGTAGTGGCTCCTATGAATCCATCTACAAGATTGAAATACCCTATAATTTTTATTTAATTTATTTAATTTTATACTTGTTTGTACCATCTCATCCTGTATCTTCGGTCGGAAAGAGAGAATTTAATTATCCATATAATCCAGATCCAGAAGCCAAGCCACGCAAAATTACACGAATTTTACTTCCGTTCGAGTTAGTTCGCCAGTATACAGGTCACAGGTATTCGTCCCTTCTTTCAGACGGATGAAGCTGCGAATGGAATGGAATTATAATTGCCTTCCTTTGCATCTCATTTTGCCGGATGTCAATAATATTTAAGCCAATACAAATTATTAACACAAAAATTTTAATATATTATTATAATTAATATAAATTTGTATTTTGTGACAAAATACAAATACACTAGCACTAGCAAGTTTATGAAATTCATTGTCACAAGAATTTGGATTACGACGTCTGACGTCTCGAGATTTAATTTATTCTCGGAATTATAATGAATTAGATTATATATTAGTTAGAATGGTCAAGGGGTGTTTTGCTTAAGTCATAATTATTTATAATTATGTATATTTTTTTTCTAGAGCGAACCCAAATTGAAGATCCTCATTTGAGTTGGCGAGCCTACCAAGAAGCTATGTTAAAAGATTATCTCACGACGGCTTCTGAAGAACTGCAAGTGAGTTATTTTCTAATTGTAACTTCTCAATCCTAAATTAACAAAATTAACAATCATAAACACATTTTAATCTGGGCGAAAGAAGGAACAGAGCATTAAATGTTCCTTCCGAATAGTTAGATTTGATTTGTAGATCTAATTTTAATTGTGTGGTACCATACGCCACACTCACTGAAAATCCAATTGCGACTAGGCACTAGGCATTGCTGTTTGAGTATTAATACAATCTCCGTAATATCCAGTTTTAGCAGTCTATGTGAAATGTGAATATGCTAAACAATTGAAAATTACGACGATAATTTTTTTTTATCTTTTTATTGTATTTTGGAATGTCGAATCAGATTAGAATATAATCCATCGATTAATAAACTCGTTTCCTGTTGCCTCATTCATGCGATTCGGTATTAATTAGCCGGGTGGCAAAGCGAACTTGATGTTCAGTTCAGATTACTCGGCTGACTCATCTGTTAAATTGAGTCACTGAAATTGATTGATAATTTGCTAAAGTGACAGAAGCTAGAAAAGGGCTAAAATATTTGTATCGTATGATTTTACTATGATTCGTTATAGTGGAGTCAGGTATACATATTATAATTTATAATTAATCATTAGATTCGATTAGTGTTAGTATGACAGACCGAATGAAATTCTAAATAGCTCCCTGATATCTAGCAGAATTATGTTGATTTTTTAAATTTTAATTTGCATTACATTATTGGGGTGACACTATATATCTTAATTTGAAGTAAAACCGTTCGAGACATATAACATTTGTTTGAGGACAGCTAATATAGTTTCTTTTGCAAGAAAAGTGTTAAATTATTTGCATGTTTTTCCTTTAGGTTTTTGGTTTGGTTGGACTACTTATAGTAGGGGTATTAGAAGTAGACTAGACGGGAGGTAGGAATTCAACGAATGTATGTATCGTTGTTACTTAACCTCCATGTTTTCAAATGTCTATTTGTGACTTTCAGATCAGATTCATAGATATACTGAGGTTTAACAAGAAGAAGGTCTGTCGGTCTGTTTGGTTGGTCTTATAGTAGAGACTCTGACTCTGGAATGGAATGTTTAGGACGAATAGTAGTAGTAGAAGGTAAAAGACAGGCGGTAGGCAGGGAGGCATGCATGGGCAAAAGGGTGACATGCCTGCATCTGGCGTTTCAAGAAGAACTTTAGAACTAGTTTTCACTTGCGTCACATTCCATACTTTGTATGTACAGTACATGGATGAGAATTTTTGAGAGAGAGAGAGAAGAGATTATTTATATCCTATTGTTTATTGACGCTCATCATTATGATTATGCTGACGTGAAGGAAGATGAGTTTATGCCATGCCATGCTATGGCTTTCCCATGATAGAATTGGAAATGTTTTTGTGAAGAACAATAGGAGACGTAGTCGTTCGTAGTCGTGCCAAGCATTCTTCTACTGGATACTAGGATACAGTGGAATGTTGAGTTGAGAGTGCCATGTCAATTCAATTCAATTCAATATAATTTGCTCAATCTAATGGTATGTATGGTCTATGGTGTTTGGTTAGTGGATGGATGGTGCATGGTTGGTGCATTGTATTGTTTAGATTAGACGTGTACACGGCGAATGAGTAGTGAGTACAGACATGTGATTGGGATTTGGGATAGAGAGAGAGAGTTTGAAGTTTTTTATTTGCAATAATTATATGAGTTCTTGAGGGTTGATTAGAGATTTTGACGCATTCCATACTTTTGTAATACCCACCCAGGCAGGTAGAGAATGATTCAATTGAATTGAATGACGACAATGAACGAACACTCGAGTTTGTTTTGTACCTTATGTACCTTTGTTGTGAATTATAGTAAAGTGTGATGTGTGAAGTTCATAATAGGTAGGGTAGAATTTTTTTATGCATTATTGGCCTTGTGATACTATTATTTACTTCATTATGATTATGAATTATGAATGGAAAGTATGGAAAGTATGGAATATTGCTTGGAATGCGAATGCCTGGAATTGTACAAGTGTTTTTTTAGGATGGCTGATAAAAATTAATGGATATAGTGGCAAACAGCGGTAGTGGTCGGTAGTAGCAAATACAGAATGGATTTGGTCATGGTAGGATTTTATGCATAATATGCAGTACTGGCCTTGTAATGTGAGAATTATGAATGGAAGCTCTGGACGATTCAGATATGCGAGGAATGCCTGGAATGGTATTAGTATTTATTAGTTAGTGCGTTGTTTTGGGGCGAGGGTGATTAAAATTAGTGAATCGAGTTAATTTAGCCGGTGGTAGTACAAATTTTACAAGTGCAGAATAAAACTGATTATGGCTTTTGGCTTGGTTAAGGGTTTTAAAGTTTTATGCTTGCTTGCGGCGGCATACGGCATAGCTCAGCGTTTGTACACTGTATATAAAGTGTCTTTGTAACTTAAGGAAATGCAGGAGTAATAGTAAAGCATGTATGCAAAAAGAAATAGTTTGGCGAATGTATAGGTGGAGGAATGTTAAGTGCGTGGAGTTGGCATAGATTGCATTCCTTTGCCGGCCTGTGACATGAATAGTTGCGAAATTCGCGTGGAGATACTGGGAGGGGTTTAACAAGTTCTTCTGTAAGATGGCTTTTTTTTGCTGTTCCCTTAGAAAATATTCAAATTGCAAATGAAACGAATGGTTTGGCCTGAGCGGTCTGTCTACGACTCCCAATTTTAATAAATAAATACAACCTTACACAGTTGCTTTACATACGTACTCAAAATATGTAATCGAAATTTAATTGAATGAATGTGCTAAGATTTGAACACTTTAGATTTTACGTGGAATGGAAAGATTCTTTAAAAATCATGTCTGGGCACACGAAATTTGCTTCATCGTATCGATATACTTCAATCTTCATTTCGGATTTGTCTATTAAGAGTTATTAACCTCAAACTGATGTGTTTAGTAGAAACGATTTTAGGAAACATTCATTGCGATGTATTAGTTGTATCATTGTATCGATATTTCATCTGACCAAGTCCTTTCGCTTTCATGGTTCCGAACAGAAAGATTGAAAGGAATGTGGATACGTCACAATTTTGTAAATTTTGCGTGTAATGTCAATGAACGGCAATTTGTCTGTATCCAAAGGGCATTTGAAGATTATTTATATATTCACCAGTTTACAGGGCCTGGGATTTTCCTGCTAATTGGGGGAAATTAGCGCTTACATTACACTGATGGTGGATAAACTCTAATCTAGCCATGCGTTGGTGACCTATAAGCCCGTGGCGAAACTGATAACTATAATAACGAGATAATTAGATAATGATGATAAATAATTTTAGTGGAAAGTATTATTGTTACGACCACTACTATTTCTTAGGGCTGTTTTCTTAGGACAAATCAAAATTCAAAACCAAGCTTTAGACACTAACAAGGGATAGTCATGTGGTGTCTACCAGCACCCAGATATGACATATTTTTTTCTGGGTTGCCGGGCATGCCCTGACCATGAATCAATCGAATTTCGTCTGTTGAAATGGTAATTGTGCCTCCCAGAGGTCACGAAAGGTCATTTCCCATGCCATCTAATGTAATGTAAAAATGGCTATGGCTCCCTCCCCGGATGTGGTAGCTGTTTCTCACAATACATTAGATAGCATGGAAAATGACCTTTCGTGACCTCTGGGAGGCACAATTACCATTTCAACAGACGAAATTCGATTGATTCATGGTCAGGGCATGCCCGGCAACCCAGAAAAAAATATGTCATATCTGGGTGCTGGTAGACACCACATGACTATCCCTTGTAAGTATTATTCGCTCGGTTATTAAAGAAATTAATTTTCAAAGTCTACAACTCAAGGGGGACCTTGAACTTCATGGATAGAATTAGAAGTTGTGCAGATTTCAATACACAGAATCTTATTTCTTACAAGTATAGAAATTCCGTCGTAAATAGAAAAAAATATATGAAAGACTCTTTCATTCCTGGAAATAAAATTATGCTATTCACACATAGACCCAGACGTGTAAAACAATTGGTCAAATTCTTGGGTGTCCAACTACATACATATATACATAGACACCGACTACATACATAACATAACCCTAGGCTTACATAAAAACCTAGATGAACCAACGATTATGTCGAACGAGCAAAATTCTCAACTTTTTGTCCTAACTCATAAAGTGACTATTATTGTATAACTAAATTCTTTCTTTAAAATTAAACATCGAGTTATTGTCCAAACACAAAACCTGCTAGGGCCTGAGAGGAAATGCTTTAACGAACCATACTTATATTCCAAATTCTATTATTTATCTTTGAGACTTTTCCATTGTGTCATAGATTGTTGTTAAAGGGAGTGACACCCGTATTATAATATTTTTCGTTGCAAGTGTCGTAATCCGCACTTGTATGGCATTTGGTATTTGGTAAATATTATTGTCGGACGGATGAAAGTTTTCAAAGAATTCACTGATAGAACGTATCCATAAAATCAGACAACCCGAGACGGGGGAGGTGGAGTCTATTTTACTTTTACTACGTTTTTGGCCTATTCAGCACAGGTGTTGCTTAGCTTAAGGTAACTCCAGAGTTGGGTAAACTAAAAGTTTTTTTGATATTGACGGTAACATAGGTGACGTCAAAAATGACGTCACGTTCGTGCCAATATTTCCTACCACACAGTGTTGGGAGGAAATAGTACCCGTTAAAACCGATGAATCACCAATACGGTTTAACGGTTGTTTGGTGGACATTATTCTGTACATTTCTGTGGTAGAGGGCGAGGGGGACACGAATTTAGTTCCAAATAAGTCGAAATTCCTTTGTCCCACATTGTTTGAGCAACATTATTAATTCAAGTACTGGTTGAATAGAATCTCGGCCTGGCCACATATACACTTTTCAATAGTTGCCGTATGGTATTTAAAGTGCCCTACACTCTACATACATTCAAATTCTAAGGAATGGTTAGGTTGCCATTGCGTTTCCTCGTCAGTTAGTTAAAAATGAAATAAAAGGTAAAAAGAGCAGAGTTTGAATTGAAATTTCATTTTGTTTTTTTTAAAATTGAAATTGAATGTGTTATGTGTTTCCTTTTCTGAATTTGACCAGAAGAAAATTCTGACACTGGCTGGCATCAGTCATTCTCTCATCTCACAAGAAAAGTCAACACGTTGTATACGTACATTTATTGATGTCAAACAAGAACACTAGACATATTTTAGAAATTAATAATGCATTATATTTTCACATTAATAAGCTAAAATTTACACTTTGAATGGTTCAGGGTATCAATTTCAATATATTTCCTGAATTTCTAATTTCGAAGTTATACTAGAGAAAAGATTCAAAATTAATACTGATGATAAGAAGTAATGACACATTTATTTCATATTTGATAAGAAAATAGCAAATGCCAATTTAGTCGCCGGACATCTGGTGCTGGGCTGCTCTGGATTCATTGACATAATTGACTGTCTTGTGAACTTTCCCAATAGCTTCTTTCAAAGCATCTCTCTCAATGTCCTTGTCATCAAAACCCTTCGAGAGCTAATCGCAAATTTAAAAGTTTAATCAGTCAAAGAATCCCACTCACATCAAATAGAATAAAATATTTGATAATTAATTTAATTACATCATAAGCCATTTGAATGTTCTCAGCTGCTTTTAATGCAGATGGCCTTGCAAGGAGTCTTGCCTCTTCAGATAGATCCTCTAAATCAACTCCATCCGAGTACTGTGAAATCAAATTATAATTAATTACGCTAATAAAATAGTCTTAATTAAAAAATTATTACTTCAACAGATTTTTGAATGCACTCTTTAATCCTTTTAACTTTTTCAGCTCGCTCCATTATGTCAAATACTTTTTCTTTCAAAAATTGAATGAAATTTCCAAAAACCAGTTGTTCTCTCAGGTAAAGGTGAATCCGAACTGTGAGATTTTACTACGCATTTGCGTATGGTCATGGTTCTACGATGGAACTGGATGCAATTTTTTCGTTGAACGTCACGGGTCCGATCAATAATATTCCAACCCGCCTTTGGCCTTCACATCTATTCCCATTTAGTTCTACGCATGCACTTCCGACACTATGGAGCAGTAAGCATTGCGGAGAAATTCTATACATTTTTTCTGCATGTACTATAATAGGTAATAGGAACGTACACCTGTGTTGCCTGGTAGTAAGAAGACCTAGGATGCGGATCGATGGATCAAACCACGGGTATTTTATTCAATCTTATTCCACAGTTGTGATTCAGGTTTTGATTCAGGTGAATACCATTGTACATAATTCTAACACTTATAAATTGTAAAAATGGACAAAGTTGCAAGAAAAGAAAAGGTCAAAATGATCAATCAATGTATTCAAAAATCTATTGAGGTTAGTTGATTTATTTACAAATATATTCATTTAATGTATTTTTTAATTCCGTAATTAATTATTTATTTTAGCTCTCGGATGCAATAGATTTGAGTAATGGTCGTGATGAATCTAGAATGGCTATTAAACCGGACGTCGTCAAGGCTGTTGAAATGGTCAAGACGGCCATTCAGGTAACTAAAGAGTAAACACATGACATACATAACAAAATATACAATAAAAAACGGAAAATTGTTAATTAATTTTTTTGCATTTTAGCTAACGAATGAAGTTGATGATCCTAAAATTGAGAAAAATACTTTGACAAAAGCTGTGACCAAAATCAATCGGGCAGTTGAGTATGTCAACAAATCTGCAGCTCAGCAGCAAGCTAGTCTAGATAAATCTTAATTGAATTCTCAGAATACTCAGATCCTAGAAGATTGATTAACATTAGAGTACAAAATTGAACATATCATGATAACGTATAATATATAGTGGTATTCCTATGATTTGTTTGAGTATTTTTATTAGAAATTAATTTCACACGGTGCTTAGTTTACACTTACTTAATTTAATTGTGTTTTTGAGTTTTAATTTTTAGCTCGTAAATTAATTTTCACTTTTTTGTACATATTAGGAAAGTTTATAAGAAAATGTACATACACGCAATGAATTAGTGGATTTGCCTTGAAAATAAAATTTTTGTTTTAGAATTCAAAATTGACTTTTTTATTGAATTATTTTTAAGGAAGAAACCCATACAAGTGCCTTGTACTTAAAGCCAAACTCGCCTTGAGTAAAGTGGACAACTATCGCATATCGGTATGATCAAGTTATCGTTATAATGGAGAACTTTAGTATGGACGGGGCTGCACGACCAAGGTTGGATTGGCACAAGAGGCTTATATAAGCAGAAATTCCGGGACAACTGACTACTTATGATTTGAGTTCCCAAATTTTTACAGGTGGGCTATTCTGAAGGATCATTATTGTTAATAGAAATTTCCTACTAGAAATCAGCGTCGTAGTGTTAAATCAGTTCCTGTCACTTCCAGTTCCTAATAATTCAGTTCAGTTCCAGTTAGTACCTACAAATGCTCTCCTTCAGTCCAGCTCCAATCTCAGTTTCTAAAAGTAAGTAGTTCCAGTTCCAGTTACAGTTCCTAAAAGTAGATAGCTCCAGTTCCAGTTCTAACTTATTCTCTCAGAATTTCCATGTAGCCCACGGTGTCGAATCTTAATTTACAACTATGTAATACACGGCTAGACCATATTCCAAGATTAAATATGATTTCAAAAGCATTCCCATTGGGAAAATTTCTATAGAATTTGTGTCGAATTTAATTTTGTAGACTCGCTTGTGAAACGAACAATTTAATTTCGTTCTTCGCACTTATGTTTTTAGAAATAAAAACATTCTGCAATGAATTATATTTTCTCATCGACCGTAGGCATTTTGATTTAAAATATAAAATTTTTAGACCGTTGGCCAAAAGCCAAAATGTGAGAATGGAAAGACCCTTTTTGTTCCAGTATATTCCAGTATTCCAGTAGTGTTATAATCACATAACAATCCCCCTATTTTTCCAGTAAGAATAAGCAATTACATCTTTTTGAATTCGAAAGTTGCTATTCTATTCTAAGAAATTTTAACACTTTTTGCCATTATTTTCCCTTGGTACCATTGCATTGCCTTGACATTCGTCTCCATTCGTGATAACTGGTAAAGTATAGATGAGCCCAAAAATTAAGCTAGATACTATACTTTCTAAAATGGTTTTCTAAATGCCGGCGCTTCAATTTCCGCCTGGGCTAGATTAAGCGCTTGGTAGTCTAATTTTAATTAACCGACGACGGGTCAGAATAAGCGCCGAATCGAACTTCTACGTTTTTACGATGGGGACTATTTCAAAGCAGCGATGACAAATTGTAAAGTTCCTGATAGTACAATGACAGAAATTCCTCATGAGGCTATACTTATATCAAAAGTGAATAATACATTTGGAAATTGTATTCTAATAAAATTTTGTTAATAAGTGCCGGGTCACAAAGTTCAGCATTTAATTATCCGCCCGGGCAGTTATTCGGTCATTTACGGTAGTCGCAGAACCCTTTGACAAGGTGGCAATGAAAACAGAGTTTGTAATTTAACCTTCCATAGAATCAGATAAAAGGCCATGTGTATTTTTAAGGTACCCATCGATTCTCACAGGTTATCTGTCTAACGCGTTTGGACTGAGATTGGGTACGCCAGAATACAAACACTTGGCATTGGCTGCATTGATACATGAAATTAGCAAGAATGTTAAGCAAGTTGAGCTGGAATTGTTGGACAATTATATTAATACATATAAAAGAAACATTATTTCCATCATTTCCATGTCATAACTTTTACGTCTTTTTGCTAATGTGTACGTGTGTACGGGGAAGCATGAGTACAGGAAATGTCGTCCGAGTTAACAGTCAGG
>JAQGCB010001841.1:0-13095 GCA_034698835.1 Protaphorura tricampata
GTCCGTCACCTTTTTCCCCTTTATGTCCAATTCCTCCACGGAATTACACAAGTACTTGTACACAGCCCAGAGTAATTTGTCATCCGATACTGCTCCAAAATGGGTCAGATTTGGAAACCAGTCTCCCATTTTCCGGACACAATCTGGAGTAAATAGAAAATTAATTAATTAATATTCATTCGTTAAAAATACTGAATGAAAAAGAAAAAAAAATTCAAGGTAGACCGGTAGAAAATATGGCTGACCTTCTGTGAGAATGTCATCTTTTACATCAAGATGATGAAGAGAATTTAAAGGTAGCATTGTGATTGTATTCAAAAACAATCGTGGCTTGGTTGTAACGTCCCATATATTCCCGAGGATCAAATTCTCCAATCCAGGTGTTTGTTCCAAAAAGTCCATATTGTTGGAACTCAAAGCATTTAAATCGATAGTTAAATCCTTGAGTTTTGGAAATGAAATTTTCTCTCCCATAAGAGGTGGAAATATTGTTAAAGCTTCGTCATAGCCATTGGATATTATCTTCATAGTCTTGAGTGAAGGACTAGACTTGCCAATGTATTTTCCAACAATGTCGTAGCTCATTTTTTCTACCTCATCAGAACGAATCCGTAGTGATTCCAACTTGAATTTTAGTTTCATAGCTAGTTCGAAGTGATTGTTCGTCACGGTGCTATGTCCAAGATAATTTCTATTATAAAATTAAAATAGGTACACGATTGGTGGGCTATTTGAGATATTCGAGTTATCCCTTTTCTAAAAAAATATTTGTTTGGACCATACCTTACCGTTGAATATGAAAATATGAATTAATTTGTAATTTAATTTACTATATAATGGACTTGATAAACAACAAATAATACTATAAAGAAATTATCATTTCGAACAAATTACTTACAACAGGTAGAATACATCAAGGTGTTTCAAATTTTGTAACTTGTCTGGATTTTCTTCTTGAAATTCGATTAAATCTGTGAGCAATTCTTTTATATTATCAACGCCATTATTTATATGGAACACTGGATGGACAGATAGAATCTGAAATTTCAGAAAAATATAACATGAATTACTAAAAAATAAATCGGTTAATCCCAAAAAAAAAACAATATTTTACCTTCAAATTTGGATACGAGATGTACAATTCCTTCCATTCGAGAGGAAAATTAGGATATTTGTTTGACGGTTCCATGTAGAATGTATGAAAATTATAATTGGGTTGACTATTTTCCCGAATTTCACATTTTGTCATGGGTTCAGGTTCAGTGGAATCGTCTTCGTCGTCACTCTCAGCGTCACTGTCAGTTTCTTCTTCACTGTTGGCCTTTTTCACAGGAGTCATCATAATATTTGGATCATTCCAGAATAGTACTTCCTCAATCCGTAAAGATTCCATGTTTGGTGTCCAATTGAAAAAAACATTTTGAACATGACTTTGTCCATAAAAAGCAAAACGATTTCCTTTCAGAGTCAAATTTCGGATGTGTTGTCCACATTTTAACCAAAATTCTGTCATTTCCTCTTCACTGGAATGTAGGCGCCAGTCATGTAATTCATAATTTCGGAAAAACACATTTTCTGGATTGACGAATTCCACATATTTCATAAAAGCTCCAAGTGTCGTTATTCCTTTCTCATGGTGGTTGTACCATGTGATTGTTATTTTGGATCTGTTTTGTAACAAGGAATTCGATTCTTCATTCCAAAATGTACAAGTCTGCCGAACTGACTTCAAGGATTTTACATCAAGGTAACCAAAAATGTTACGGAGAATCTTTTTAAAAAAACACAAAGATAATCATGATTTCATCAATACAATTTTATAATTAAATCATTAGACCATTTCATTAGTAGAAATATATAAAAAAAATATTTCACTTACGGCAAAATTGACGAGTGGATGAATTTCTTCACGCCCTTGACCGACCAAAATTCTAGAGTCCCTCGTCAACATTTTTTAATATAATTTTACTCCTTATACATTTAAATATTACACTATAACTAATATTATTAGAGAAAGTCAAATGTTTTGAAATTCAGAATTCCAGCAAAATGGACATAACATAGAAACCAAATTCGGTCAGAAGTCGCGCATTTCTCTGATTCAGATTGCCTTCAAAATGTATTGTTTGGGGATTGTTGAGAGAAAGAATTTTCAGTGTATAATTTTTCTTGTGGAATCGAATCAACTCAACACTCAAAAATAGTTTGAATTCCCCAAAATACTAATCACTATCACTAATCACGATTCCGATTAAAATTGACTAGATGCCAACCGGTGTACTTCTAGCGGCTAAACGGTAAATTCTCCCGGGTTGTAACCTTTACAAAAGTTGTTCAGGCGTTTAAGGACTATAACATACATGCCAAAAGCCAATTCGAACCGAACGGTACAATTCCATGCCCAAAGTCCATTCCCCTTTTCTAATTTTTTGAAACTCTTAAATTTTTTGATTTTTCATTTAATTTAAATTCTTTGAAAAAGAGACATTTCGAAATTTTTGAAAATGTTTAAATATTGAGTGTCTCGCTGACTGCTGAGGTTACGTTTTTGTTTGACATGTTCAGATATTTGTGATTACATTTTTATGGACATCTTGTCATGTGAAGCGTGATGGGTTATCATGTCTTATAAGACGACCAGTTAAATTTTTGAATAAAATTGATATCTCACTTTTAACATGAAGTGAAAATTGAGAAATCTAGGATTCTTCTACGGTTGATTTTGTCTCACCCGTCACCCTGTATATATATACGATAATACCAAATTGAGTCATTGATACTGTTGACGTATAGGTATATGTTGGGTACGTGCTATGGCATATTATGCATACCTCCACCAGATAAGGGTCCAGGTAGTGATGTACAATGTACTCTAGTGTATAAAAATATAAAGGTTTTATAGCTATTTTTGAATGTAACTATTTGAGGGTTATCCAAAAAGAAAGGGTTGACCCTATTTTGAATGCGAGGACGCAAGGCAAGGCAGACTTCCACTCACTCGCACTCCAAGTCTCCAAGCTACAGCCACAACTACAACTATACTAGAACTGTACTGCACACAAGGAGACGAGGAGAGAATAACAAAACAAAAAATATTATAATTTTATTCAAGAATTATAAAATAGAAAATAGTGGAATTGTGGGAGAATTCATGTATTTAATTTTGGTGTCTCACTGATGAGAGTAGAAATAATTGGTAAGTCAGTTTATCCTGCTAGTCCCCACCAAACCATGCATGGTTTACGACCTAAGCTAAACTAATTTAACCCAATGCATTAATATTGCTTTATAATATTTATGGTAGAAATTTACATTTTAAACCAACTTATTACCAAAAGTTAATTTGATACAATTAATTATTAATATTAATTAAGTATACGAATAATTTTTATCTGCAGATGTTCCTGAAAAGCATCCGAAGATGAATATCAATTTGACACATGCTTCTCGAAAAACATTATCTGAGGATTTACTTGCCTGACGTCAATACTATACCGATTTGATTACAATTATTAAAATACTTACACAACATGTCAACTACAAAGACAATTAATACGGGGGATTGGAAGCTGAATGACGATGTTCAATTGAAGGTCAACCTTACCAGACTCAACACAAATCAACTGACGTCACAGCTAAAAACGTCAGTGGTAATTAAACAGAAGAGCAAAAGTAATTCCAGAATATCCAGGTGCCCTGTTAAAAAAAGTACTTGTCCGATTTGTGGAAAATCCATCAGACATTTGAAAACACATATGGCAATTCATACTGGAGAGAAATTTAAATGTACGGCTTTGAATTGTTCAGCTTCTTACACAAGTAAATCTGGATTGTATTACCATTCAAGAGCTCACACTACAAAGAAGCCTTTCGAATGTTCCAATTGTTTCGCAACATTTCCAACTATCACCGACCTTCGCCTTCATTCACGTGTCTACACAGGGGAGAAACCTTATCAGTGTACCACGTGTGACAAGCAATTCGCTTATGCATCGTCATTAAAGGGTCACATGAGACTTCATACAGGAGAGAAGCCTTACAGTTGTCAATTGTGTCAAAGAAAGTTTAGACAGTGGAATGTATGGAAGGAACACTTGAACACTCACACCAAAGAGAAACGTCACAAATGTTCAATTTGCGAGAAAACATTTGCTCAGGCGTCTACATTGAAAGAACATTTGAGAATTCATAGTGGTGAGAAACCATATAGTTGCGAAGAGTGTGGAAAAAGCTTTTCAGGGTCTTCAACACTCAAGAAGCATTTGAAGAGTCATACTCAAGAAAAACCTTTCAAATGTGAATACTGTTCCAAAGCATTTACTTTTGGTAATAGCTTAAAAGTGCATTTAAGAATTCACACTGGTGAGAAACCTTACAAGTGTCAAATTTGTTCCCAAACGTTCACTCAATATGGGGGTTTATCGACACACTCGCGCACTCACGACGACGTGGAGAGGAAGAAATATACATGTAATATATGCTCCAAAGCATTGTCAACTTCTGGGGGTTTACGCTATCATTTAAGAACTCATGCCGGAGAGAAACTTTATGAATGTAATATCTGTTCGTGCAAATTTACGGCCAGTGGACAACTAATTCGTCATACGAGAACTCACACAGGGGAGAAACCTTTCAAGTGTCTCACATGTACAATGTCGTTTGCTCGTGCCGATGCGTTATCCAGTCATACTAGACAACACACAGGAGAAAAACCATATGAGTGTAAAATATGTAACGAAAAATTTGCAAACGGCTCAAATTTATTGAGTCATTCACGTAGGCATGAAGGGACAAAATTACATGAATGTAGAATGTGTGAGAAGAGCTTTTATGAAAAGAAACGTTTAGAGGAGCACATGAGAACTCATACAGGAGAGAAACCATACCACTGCCCTATGTGCACAGAAACTTTCAAAACGCGGTTGAGTTTGAGGTCTCATATCAGGACTCACACTGGCGAGAAACGTCGCGTGTGATCGAGCAGCACGGAAAGAATTTAATGTGAACTTGTGATCCCATATTCAAAATTTTAATTTAAATCCCCCTACCGTCAAAATCGCACTGACTTTCTGATGAGGCATATCTCGAGTAAATCCAACAAGGTATTCCACCAGTCAGTCGAGTTAATCCAATTGTGTCCGGGTTTTCTTGTCTATGTATGGTAAAATACTTCGTTTCCATCAGGCAAAACAAAATGTTAAATATTATAATTATTTATGTATAGCTAATTAAGTAAGATTATTGTAGTAATTACGAATCACTAATATTTTTTCTGTCTGTTTAACCGTTTCGTACTTAAGATACATTTACTGAATTTGAATGTAAATTATAACATAAGTTTGTGTTTAAATTCTATGGACATACGGATTTTCACGGAAATAATTAAATGAATTAATTTATTTTCCCGTCTTTTTCTCTTATATTTTATTTTGGACTGTTGTTGTATTAGAAAAGTATAAACATGAATTTGGATTCTCCCCGTACCCAACCATATAGTAGTCAGACATATTGCATTGCAGTGTATAATTTTCAAGGGTTAGGCACACATAACACATAACCCGTGACCAAAAGCAAACGAGTCTGAAAAACCCACCTGGCCGGGTAGTTGTATTGTTGTATATTTTATTTATGTTGTCAAGGGTACAGTAGAAGGGTGCCGGGTGCACACATTGTCATTTCTTTATTGATCTGGAATACATTGCACATTGCATTTGTACATGAATACTTTCAAGCGTTGTGGTGTGAACAAAATATTAAAAAATTAAGCTAAACTTGTTCACGTTTGACTGATATTTGAGTGGTATTAGTATCAAATTAGTAGGACAAATTTATTCAATGAAAATTATATTTATCATGTGTCATTGAATTTAATGAACAAACTAAAGAATTGGCTTGAGTGAATTCCATACACACGTAACATGACTGCATGTTATTTGTTAAAATACAAGTGAAACTCTTATTTTATCCTGTTCCAAAAAACAGTGTCTTGTGCACGTTGGTGGTGTGGTGCGGTGTAGTTACACGTCCACAGGAGGCGTGTAGTCTAGTCTCCTTAATTACGGAAAAGGGAGGAACTGATTGCCCCAATTAATAACCAATAATGATATTAACCAAAATAATAAACAATGTATGATAAACAATAAATGAAATTAACTAAACTGGTTAGTTCATAAACAGACGGAATACATTGTGAACATAAAGGAGACAGAGAAGCGAACAAGTACTGTAAAACAAAATCCATTTGAATCCACACAAGGTGGGTAAAAACTAATTACTCCTTAGGTACCCTTAGCTTTCAGCCCATCTCAGAGAATCCATACATTTTATTAAATACTCCTAAAACATGAAAGTTAAAAAAAGACGTTTCAAATCGGTTTTAGACAAATCCTGAGAATTAGAAAGAATGAGGTCTTTTACTCTGTTAAAACCGACCGAAGGCTCACTTATCTGATCTGACATCAGATGAGATCCAATATGATTTCGTTGTTTCGGATAAGATCAGATATCTGATATCTAATAAAAAAAATTCGGATAGGATAATCCAAAATCTGATTTGACCTGATCTCCGTCAGTTCAGTTCAGACTTTAGATTTCAGATATCTGGCATTTTGATGATTTTTGAGTAATATTTTAACAAGTATTGGAAGGAAAATTCAAACTATAGATCAGATAGCTCTCAGATATCTGACCGATCGAAAAATTATCTGCTCCAATATCCATTCGGATAATATTTTGTTTCAAATAGGATTGTGTCATCTGATCTGATCTGACTTGATATCCGTCACATAAAAATTGGGGCTTTGCGATTCTGAAAATATCGGATCAGAGAATATTATCTAATCTGATCATGGCCTTAATTAGACCAACTACAAAATAATTACAAAATATTTTTTTTACCTAGTCGAAAATGATATCGTCGGTTTTCTTTAGACGTGCTTGTGTCATTGAAGGAAAGGAAAATAACGTATTTCCTTCCTGCAGTGTTCTCTGAGTAACTCATGTTTTTATGGGTACTAGCTCTGCTTGGTATACGATTCATGGTTAACCACATTGAAACTGTCATTATATTTTAATGAACTCAACGACACAAGTAATCAACTGCAAACAGAAACTACACAGTTCTTTGGTTAACAAAGCCCCAATATGGTAGTGGGTAAGAAAACATCCAATACAAATTATGTGGAAAATATTCCTTTTGCAATGAAATATTCTACAATAATACTTATCACGGGTATTTAGAAGTGAATCGAGCGTTTAGGGAAAGCAAATATTCATTTTCACTACGATTGAGTGTTTCCAATAATATGTTAGAATTTTGAGATATTTTCGGTGTCGATTTGTAATGATAATAAATGTTTTCCAACTCTAGAATATTAATTATGCTTATTCAAGGAATCCTTAGATGACTCTGCCTTTGAACACTGGAATTGAGACTTGAGACAAGTAAGCCATGTGCCATGTAATAGTAGGTACGTTTATTTATACCTCCACCAAAAATGGGTCAAATCAGTGCTATATTCAGGATTTTAGGAACAAGATTACTGCACTTAAAAATTATTTTTTTGGGAGCTCAAAACCCGTGCGTGTCACTCTCTTCAATCTTTCCTCCACCATCAGTGCTATATTAACAACAGATTTCCAAGAATGAAATTTTTTTGTGCTCAGGTAAAGCAATGCAGTTCAACAGCATCTTATTCAAATTCAGACTGTGATTGTAGCTGTAGTCTTATTGTGAATAACACAACGACGCAAGACTTCCATTGTAAAAGTGAACTACACGGGCACTGCACTGGGACAGAAGAACAAAACACAATATATTATAATTAATTCAAAAATTAAAGAACAGACAATACTGGACGAAACGGGAGAAAACGTGGATATGATTTCGACATCTCAACGTTGTTTCATTCATGTCATTCAAATAAAGGAGGTACGTAAAATTTTGCAAATTCAGTCGCGTCAAGCTCAAGCAGTTATTATTTTTTACCCTTATATCACAGATATATCAAAGTTTACAATGTAAACTAAAAATTCTAGTCAAATCGTAGTTATTTAAAAGTAAAACTGAAGTTTATACAACTAAGATTTTAGTAATGAAGTCCATGAATAATTTTTACCTACAGATATTCCTCAAAACCGACGAATGATTTAGCAAATACCAATTTGATACACCTTTCGTCATAAATACAGCCTGAGAAAAATTTCTGAGGCTAAAGCACCTTGAACTCTATTGGAAAATTTCAACGTAGTTGAGTTGAAAAAATTCACAATTCAAGAAGAACACTATCAAAATGTCAGCTACAAAAACAAAAACTAAGGGAGATTGGAAGCTGGGTCACGATGTTCAATTGAAGGTCATTCTTACCAGACTCAACATCAATCAAATCAACTACAAACTCCAAACACCCATAATAAATACACAGTCACAGAAGAGCATTAGCAAACAGACATTGAGCAGCACTCTTTTGTCGAGTCACACAAAAGAGAAAATTCACGAGTGCTTAGTGTGTCAGAGAATGTTTGGTCACCCGGGTGCATTGCGGGAACATTTAAGAGCTCATAATCGTGTTAAACTGTTGCAAAGTTGTGAAGAATGCGGGAAGAACTTTACAAAATCTTCAACACTCAATAATCATTTGAAGACTCATATTGGAGAAAAACCATTCAAGTGTGAATACTGTTCCAAAGCATTCACCCTCTCCAACCAATTAAAAGTTCATTTTAAAATTCACACCGGGGAGAGATCTGATAAATGTCCAGTTTGTTCCAAATCGTTTGCTCAGTCTGACTACTTAAAGACTCACTTGCGTACTCATGATATTGAGAGGAAGATATACAAATGTAATATGTGTTCAAAAGCATTTAAACTTCCTGAGAGTCTACGTTATCATATAAGAACTCATACTGGGGAGAAACCACATGAATGTTATCTCTGTTTAAGCAGATTTACGAGGAGGGAAGGTTTACGAAAACATTTGAAAACTCACACCAAAGAGAAACCCTTCAAGTGTCTCACATGTAAAGTGTCGTTCGCTCGATCTGATACACTATCCGACCATACTAGAATCCACACGGGAGAGAAACCACATCTTTGTAAAATACGTGATAAAAAGTTTAGTACAGCATCTAGTCTGACGAGCCATTCACGAACTCATGCGGAAACAAAATTTTATAATTGTTCAATCTGTGAAAAAAGTTTTTTTGAAAACCGACGTTTAGTGCAGCACATGCGAACACATACAGGGGAGAAACCTTTCAAATGCCACATGTGTACAAAGTCTTTCGCTTGTGCGAATTCGTTATCCATACATACTAGAGTACACACAGGAGAGAAACCATATGTTTGTAAGACGTGTGACAAAACATTTACATTCCTATCATCTTTACACAGACATTCACAAACTCATGGTGGGATAAAATCACATAACTGTAAAATGTGTGAAAAGAGCTTTTCTAAGAAGGACAGTTTAGAGAAGCATATGATAACACACACAGGGGAGAAACCATATCCTTGCTTGATATGCACAAAAACATTCAATTCTAAGTGGAATTTGGGGTTGCATTTAGGAACTCACACCAGAGAGAAACTGGTTGTGTGATCGAATGTCCACAATTTTTGTATGGTGTAGAATTTTGCCGATATTGTTAATATTATGTGTTTAAATTAATTAAGACAGGTCAAAATAAATTTCAAAAGTTTTTAATAAATCTATCAATTCATTTGAATGAACGGTGTGTTTGACTCTGCCAGATTGTACTATTATTATGCACAGTAAAAGTTTCAATATTATTCATTTATTCATTCGATAGAATTGCATTCACACCCTGTTTACATGTGTGCTTAGAAAAGTTAACGTACGTACCCACCTGCCCTTTCTAATTCTATAATTAATGAAAGGAAGCATGTGCAACGACAGTACGGTCCGGTCGGTGTAGAGGTCAAATGAACCAAGCAGTGCAGTGCAGAATCGACGCTCTTCAGAAAACATATTCGGGACAAATTTTGGTGTCTTAAAAAATCTTCATCTTCAAAATTTATTTAAAGATTTTGACATTTTGAGTCGAAAAAATACAGGTGAGTAATATTTATCTCCTGACTACTAATTTCTAACCATGATCAGGAATTCCAATTAATTACTATAAAGAACAAAATGACAACGTATATTTTTTAATTCTACACGTGTGAAAATTCTACAAGTTGTGTTGGGGGTTCAATCTCTCAGGCTTGCATTGACTTTCGTTACAAAAAAAATACATTTATTTTATTTCAATGCCTTTTCGACTCTGGGCACAACAATCTCTTATTAGGTAATTATATGCATATGTAGTAAAGACGACCAGGTGTAGTAGTGTAATGTATTGAATAAACTGAGATATCTTGACAATACTTTATTAGTGAATGTTAATTAATGTGTATATTTTCAATTCATTTTTATTCACAGTTTTCCTTGCTCCCGGATGACAAAATGGATCCCAATCCAGAGGATAAAAATAAAGTATTCAATGTACCCAAATTGGAGTTATTGAGTTTACAAAAAGCAATTACTTTCGTGGTCGTGAAGGAAAGTGAACTCACCGAATTTGGAAATGATGTAGAAAATAATAACGTCCAATTAAAATCCAGGATTGAATACATTTGGGTCTTTATCAAGAAAATCCTTGGGTGGGAAGAGGAATATGGACATCAAGCCATTGAATTGATTCAAGTTCTGTCTTACCTTGGACGAACGAAAAAAATAGACTATGGATTAGTAGATCTGGAATATGATGATTCTTATGATTATAACTATTGGGATAAAGAGATCTTCGAAGTATTGAAGTTACTGGACACCTATGGTTTAATAAATGTTGAAGTGAGGGAAGAAACGGATGATCGATACTTTCACATTGACGGTATCACTCTTCCCAATCATTTCTGGATGAAATTGATTCGTGAGAAGAATGGGATGAATCCAAATTTGGAAATACATTTACTACGAAGGTGTTTCAAAATGGTCAAAGAAGGAAGGTTTTCATTGTGTTATCGATATGATTACTTCAATACACTTTGCCCACATTTGTTAAGACATAAAACGTTTCTCGAAGAATTCAAGAAATTCTTTATTGAGGAACGTTGGAATGAAGAACTGACGAGAGACGTCTTGAGAAAATTTGAAGAAGTTTTTGGTCAATCGGATCCTGAGACGTTTGGGTTACGTTGTCGTCATCTGGAAATGTTGTTAGAATCAAAGGAAGTTGAAAATGAGATTTTGTTAGCTAAATGTAAAGAGACTCGTGAGATACTTGACGGGGACAGAGATTACAAAAAGGTTGAGGTTTGGTGGATAGGGAAATTAATCTATGACATTGGAAGTCAAAGTACAGATCTGGAATGCAAAGAAATATTTTATGAAGAAACACTCCGTTGGTACAAAATCATATACTCACTCTCTTTGGGTTTGAGAGATGGTGTCTTAGACTACAACAATTTAAACCATTACATCAAGAAAATTGTTGACATTTTGATTGAACTCGACAGATGTGAAGAAATATATTGCTTATTTCAAGAACTACGAACTGAAATAATTTCCAAATCATTATTGAAAAATTTACGAGCATTAGTTTCGAATATTTCGTGTCAAAAATGATTGAATTCACTTTAAAGATCGGAAATCCTATTTTAAAAAAATCCCTCGTCGGAGAATTACTCATCATTTCAGAATTTGCTTTCAAAATTGTACTAAATACTCAAAAACAAAACATCAAATGGATGAATAAGAAACTTTGTACATATTTTCCAAAAATTGTAAAGAATTTGATCAAATGTTTGTCTAACTTGGATCAATTTGAACGGATTTTGAATGTAATCCAAGATACAGATTCAGTTTGGCAAGATTCTATTCAGATTCTTTTCAAAGATAAAAATTGGGAAAATATTCCTGACGTTACCTCATTTATTTATGGGTATTTTGATGTTCACTATTTAGTCCTTAATATTTGTGTTAACGATCAGGATTTGAAGGAAAATGTAGAACTAAGAGAAATTTTTTTGAAGCAATCTGTAAATGCAATTATGCCACTTTGTCAATCCGTACAGACTAGCACTTTTCTAGATTCTACTTACTATAAGTTCAGTTGTATGTCGCGTGTTGCTAAATGTTTAATTGAATTGAAAGAGTTGAATGAGTTGATGATTTTTATGAACAATCCAGAGAAATTGTTAGATAGACCTGAAAATGAGGGGAGGCAAAGTTGTATTCCGGGTGAGGAAAATGGAGAGATGATTAATTTTGCTTTAATAATAGTGAGACGTTTGACTCCATTGAATGGTAGAGTTGAATATTTATCAGTGTTGAGGAAATCTTTGGAAATTACAAAAAAACATTTGAATTTAGGTCGTGAAAATGGTATGTGGTCCAGTTACAAGAAAACTGCGAGAAAAATTATAAAAGTATGTGAGTTCAATTTGGAACAATAGTTTGAATTATTGATGCCTGATGAAATTGTATTAAACTAAAGTAAATGGTGTGTGTGTTGAGTGATATTATTTTTTTCTGTCTGGTTTTGTCTGGTATGTAAACTTAAGATACATTTTGTGAATTTGAGTGTAATAGTGTAAATATGTATGTGTGTGGATTTGCATGGATATCTTCAGAGTTTCAAGAAATAAACAACGAATCAAATTAAACTTCAGTTTCAGTTTCTTCTCGCTCTTCTTATATTTATTTTACGAGTACTTTTTGTAGTATAGTTTCATACATCCTTCTTAATTTTAATTTGTGATGATTAGCTAAGGTCATTATTCATTTAAATATTCAGATTTTGAGCTAAAGAAAAATACAGGTGAGTAATAATAATCTCTTAATTAGTAATTTCTACTCAGGCAGGGAATTACAATTAATTACTATAATAAAGAATAACCTGTGGGCAAAAATATCCACTTGAAAAAATAAGTGACGGTACTTGGCAATGCTTTTCAATCAATGTGTGTATTTTCAATTTATTTTTATTATGAATGAAAGAACATTTGGCAGACATGAAACATGGCAGGTCACAAAAATCAGCACCAGCAAAACACGTTTGGGACCACAACGGTAATCATCTTATCGACATGTC
>JAQGCB010001842.1:0-13075 GCA_034698835.1 Protaphorura tricampata
TCCAAAGTAAGAAAGTTTCACACTTTACGGAAAAACAACAGAATGAAAGTAATTTATGTTGCCATTGTTCATGCTGCCATGCAAGTCGACGTTCTCAAAACACACAGAGTATAATATACAGAAAATTAGTAAGATTTAAAATGAACTAATGGGTCATTCATTGATTGTTTCATTCCATAATTCTATTCACTTTTCACATTCAGGGGAAGATTTTTACGAACCGTAGACCCGGTATTCTTTGTAGTGTCTCATTTTCTAAGATTGTCAAAATCTGTTAAACTATTTTCATTACCAAACGATCTTTCTTGTACAGTTGTACACCAAAACATTAAGACCTGCTTTCGAATATTTTATTCGTTATCAACTGATAATGTACTAATATTATTTACCCGCTACTACGTACACACTTTTAAGATAATTTTCACTATATCAAACGTCAACTTCCCCTATTCTTTCTATATACCTTTCAACGAAAAATGGACGGATGTTTGACCATGTATTATTACGGAGGAAAATGAATGGATGGAAGTAAACATAATATCAGCTGTAACAAACAAGAGAAGTCCAAATGCAAACGCAATATGTATAATAACTCTGTATCCATGCCCGTGTTAATTATCGATAACAGCATTTTTGAACATGGAGGTTTGTGTATTACTGTTTATTACATGAAATGAAAGCAATTCCTTCTTCCTTTTGGCAAAGCAAAGCGGACTAAACTTTCTTAACTAACTGAATAATTATTTTATTCATTCATCTGGATGAATTCAAAGGGTATGACATATATGTTCAGTATAAGTAATTCGTTGTCGTTCCCTCTTCCGTTTCTCTGGTTCCTTGTTCTAAAACGATGCACTACACTACCGTCTACCTCTGCCAACAGAGCGAAAAATTTTGAGTGAATGAAGTTAATAAAGGTCTTGAGGGCTTTGGACAATTAGTTGAACCCTAACTTCTCTCCTATCCTAGTATATGTAGTGTTGCTCGTTTCCGTTACTCTCATAATTATCATAATAATTCTTGACTGACTCACTAACTGAGTTAGGATTTGAGAAAGTGATATAAAAGGGAATTCACTGTTATTATTTCATTTCATTTATGCGAGTGGACTTTGTTTGTGAAGTTGGTGTAGGAGTGTGGATTCATTTTTTAAACGGTTCGTCGGAGATTCAAGTGCTTGGCTGCTCGCCATTGTTCCGCTGCATCTCTTCATCATGATTCGGCTAACGAAGGCAACGGTATGTCCAAAATTACGAAAGTATTTCGCTTGAATAATTACGCATTTTTGACAACTTTATCGTGTTCAATTTTTACATTGATAAGATAAAGATTAATTCCGAAATTCTAACGTGAGAAAGAAAGTTTGTGTTTTTGTATGAGCATTCGGATTTGGTGTACAAGAAATGTTGAATAACATTTCTTGTGGTCTTTTTTGGATAATTGCTTATCAGATTTTAGAAGAGATATTTAAAAAAAAGTTGGCCAGAAAATCAGGAAAGACCCTTTGAGGAAATTACCAAGCAATCCGTGAAATTCTGCAGAGACTCGCACTATAGCTTGATTGGCAAATGGCAACAAGCGTTATTTCGTGTGATCAAATGCACAACCTGTATTTCCACATTATTAGGTTCGTGAAAATGCTGGTCACATCCAAATGCTGGTCAAACCCAATAGAACTATACCATCGGTGTTCTTGTCGTTATCACCGAATAGAAAGCCTCGAGACGCTTTTGCCCTATTACGGCGTTCTTTTTGATAAAAGTTTCTGAAGAGATTTCCCGGAAAAGTGTCAGCAATATTTCGGAAGTGAATAATTCGAAATGTCAGGCTTGAAGTTAAGGGAAACGAATTCACAATTCCTTTACACGCTTTATTTTAGAAGAGTACTAATCTAAACGGATTTCTTATTTTGTTAACATATTTGAATTTTTAGCTCTTGACTGCCTTTATGTTCGTGGTCCTCGCTGTGAGTCAGGCATCCTGGTTCTATTACATCCCTCTGTTCAGGAAAAGAAGGTACGCGTTCAGAGAACGTTTCGACATAAAAATTATTGGCTTATTGGATGGTTTGATTAGAAATATTTGTTTCTAAAGAATTATCCGACATTACCAGCCTGTAAAACACGAACACTACGTTGTTACGCATGGATGGCATGGCGGGCACCAACAACATGGTTGGCAGGAGGAGCATGGGCACGGTCACGGTCACGGACACGGGCATGGATGGCAAGCGCATGGACATGGTCACGGTCAAAGTCATGGTCACGGGCATGGATGGCAAGAGCATGGACATGGGCACGGTCAAAGCCATGGACACGGACATGGATGGCAGAAGCAAGTGCACGGACACGGATGGCAATAAATGGGAATATTCGGGTGTGAATGGGAAATTGAATGAAAAAACTTATTGAGCCAGGTCAAAAAAATTCCTGAATACCTCGAAAAGTCCTTACAGGTAAATTATGAGTCACCGAATCGAATTGTTATATATTCCAGCGACCCCACAGCGTAAGTTGGTCTGATCTGGACGAGATTATAATTATACTGCACGATCTGCTAAGACTGCGCTTGGTTATATTTTTTCCTCCCTGTACATCAGCCAAGACCACCTGCACCGAACGGCCAGTTTGTAGCAGAACAAAAAATTTAACTTTAAAATACCGATATCACCTGTAACGATTCACAACCCTGCGCCGTACGTATGAAATGAGTGTGTATGGAAACTAGTCCGCCGAAATTTGGCGCATTTATTTTTGTTTGAAACGTTTTTTTAAACTTGTTTACTATAATACTGTATACCTTCAACAAGATTCTGCTGTTCAATTCACGTTGTTTGATGTCGAAAAGTGTTGTGTAAGTTTTAATAACGCAAAATTATAAAAATATGTGTTGTTAGATATTTTTTGCAAGTTTTCAGTCAAAACTTATTTTCCTCCAGGTTTCTCTTGAAAGGGCGACTGAGCCTAGATCTCAGGAAATTTCTACTTAATTTTACTTATTTTTAGTAGTGTTGTATAAATATGTCGAATAAAAACTTCAAGACTGTAATGGAAGAATGTCAGGGAGTTCTTGGGGTTGATGATTGAACACATATTTGAAAAGTGTAAATGGTTTTATTCAGACACTTTTGAGAACAAGGTCATGCCGGAGTGTTTCAAGTATTAATAATTGTCGAAAACTGATTAAAATCAATAAACGAGTGCGTACTCTCTTGAATTTTTGTTTAATTCGTCCGTTTTGTCTTGATTTAAATAGCACCATAATTATATTGATTAATAATGGCTATGCGTGGAAGCTAATACAATATCTGTTAAAGGTAATTAAGGTACATAGTTTCTGCCTAACTATTTTAAAATGCAACTCAGGTAATATTTTTGAAAGGAATACATACACAAAACCAGAAGAAAGAAGAACTAACTACCAGCATTATGTTTAGTAATGCTTATATGTTATACCCGAACTTCATTTAGAGGCTACTATACACATAAGCTAAGAGTAATTTATCACAGCAACTTTTACTTTTTAATAGATTCGCTCCTTTCTCGGTTTCTAAGACTTTATAATTTGTGAAATTACTCCTTTCTTGTATTTTTCTTGGAATTTGTTGGACACCCAATTCTCGACTAAAATTTTTGACTCGATGTCTAGACCTGAGTGAAGTGATGTTGTTGAGTTAGTCAAAGATGATGAAGATGGACCGTTTCCTTCAGAGATAAAATTCTTCCCTTTTGTAAGAATTTTCTTCAGAGATTCCATCGTCTGTAATTTGAATACCTTATTAATTGAAATTAAACGCGTTTATCGGGGCAAAGCTATTTTCGAGCAGCAAACATCGCATGTGACCTGTTTTCAGATTATTCAGATATAAAAAATTCTAACCTGTGCGCTCCGGTGTATCTTCAGAATATTTTTGATTCTCATGAATAATTCTTCGTGATATTTAGCAGGCCAGAGTATTTCTGTTACGAGTCCAGCACTCATAGCTTCTTGGGCGGTCAATCGTCGGCCGGCATAGATCATGGAATTTATGATCTGGGAACAAATAAATTAATTACAGTTTATTTATGTTCCTAATCCGAATTATTGCCAAATAACAAAAATACCACATATGTGGTTGATACTCTAAGAAATGCTTACTTTATTCTGTCGGATGTATTCTGATCCAAACACGGATACTCCTTCAGAATATTCAGGTATCAATTTGAACGTACATTTATCACTTGCGTACACCAGATCAAACAAAGGCAACATCGTAACGCCCAACCCTTCGACATCGCCGTTCAAACTTGCGATCGTTACCTTCTTCAGTTTAGACAGAGTGTGAAATAAATTCCTGGAAAAATAATTAAAATTGAAATGTGCTTGAATACTACAATAAACTTCGGGCACCTGCTTGAGATACTACTGGCCGTACGTTAAATGTTATGAACCACCCTGTATCGAGGTAAAGGGATAGTAATTTCACTACTAACCTGATCCGCTTTCCCATTTCTTCTGCCAATAATTTCCGTCTCATCAGGTCATTGTTGATGAGATAAGAAATATCGACTCCAGCACAAAATATACCACGTCCAGAACTCGAGACAACAATTAGTTTAATTGCTTTGTCATTGTTCAATTCTTCCAGCGTTGAGGTCAACTCGTCCAGCGCCTGTCACAAAATTCCAAACATATTAGATACGCGTCTTTTTTTAAGAAATACTGATTCAATACGAATCTTAAATGATCGAATCGGAATCGAATTTACCTTTGGATTCAACTTAAATGTGTGATTAGATGCCTGATAAGCTATTGTCACATGTCCAACGGTTCCATCGTCAGTTTTGTGGCAAAGGATTGTCCTCGTATTAGATTCTTGTGAGGTGTCATATAAATTAGGTTGTCGGGATTGTTGCTGCCCTTGAAGACGTTTTTCTTCTGAGATTCTTTTTCCAAGCATTGAGGATTTTACACCAGAAAATCCTGAAATTCCAGAACATTGAAAATTAAGTATACAATTAAATCAATATCACAAACATACAGGGTGGCACATAGCACATTTACCCCAAACTCCTGTGTGAACTCACGAAGTTTGGAAGAAAACTGACATTATACATTTTCTATTGAATTCAAACCGAAATGCGACTAGCCCACTAAGAAAATGTTATCAAAAAACGAAACGACTCCCATATTTTTAGTTCAAAATCGCTGCGTGTTTCGCAGTGTCGCGAGATCGACTGACTTATACAGATCTCATTAATTTAGTAGATAAACATTCCGGAAAATGTCATAATGATCCAATTTTTTTAGCCGCACCGCTACTCTAATCTTTCAATGAAGACGGTGGGCCACTAGTTATTAAGCACCCTGTACATGCATACAACAATCCGCAAGATTTCGTCTCAAAAATCCTTACAACATTATTCCAGGTTAACTATTTCCTCTCACCTCCTTTTTGACCCCCATTCCCGTTATCCAATCCATTGTCTTCTTCTCTAATGATCAAAGTGGACAGAAGACTTGACCTTCTTTTCATAAATGTGGGTGACCCTGACCCTGACCCTCTGGTCGTAATCGTGGATGACCCATTCCCACTCCCAGAAGAATTGATCGATGAATTGTCTGAACTTCGTCTCCTTACAATTTTCGATTCTTCTGAATTATTATTATTATTTCCATTCTTTGTCGTCGTTCCACTACTGCTCCCGGTCAATGATTTCTTTTTATAATTCAATCCTCTCATATTACGAAATGGTGTGACCACCAAATTCACAGCACCCGTCGTTTGACTATTTTTGGTTTCAATTCGACCACCACTCTTTTGGTCTGCAGGTACAAGTGTATTTATTGAATTCAACATATTCAAAGTCCCTTCATCACTCAATAATCTGTCAATCTCACTTCGATTTGCTCTTTTACGTTTTATACCACCACCACTGCTGGTATTCACCGCTGAAATTAATTTGGATTTGGAAGCTGTCGTACTTGGCGTCCCAGCACCATTTTTATCTCGGGAAGATTCCATTGTTTCAGCAATACACAAACACAATTTATGCGAATAATGCTTCCAAATTTTTGACAAGTGACAAAGTCAAGTACAGTACAATTAAAACGATCAACTTTTAAAATATCGGGTTTAATCCGTCCAGACGTTTTCTAAGGAATAATTCACACAATTTTTGTACACGACAGGGTAACAATATCTAAGGACTCGGGAAATATAACTTTATCTATCTAAACATGTACAATTTCGTCGAATACGAGATAACGGATAATAATGGAAATCTCTCCTGACAATTTTTCCGACTCATATGTAAATATAATTTTATTTCTCTAAACGTTTCCAACTAATATTGCCTGCCTATCTATTTCCAGCCTAAATTGTATACTCCATATATCACGGACGATTCCTTGGAATCAACGAAATGTTACACGTTCGTTTTCGTTTACAGTTTAAGAATGACAAGGGAAATATTTGTACAGTGCATGTGTCGTCTAGATCGAGCTGGACTCTCAGACCAGGCGTTAAATCTTTCAAGCTTTGTATTTAATATTTACAAAAAAAAATTACAATGAATATTCACTAGACGTGTATTTAGTAGTTTTAGAAGTGAAGCTAGGAGAGTAGTAGAATATAGAATAGCAGCTAGAAGAGTGCGAGTTGAAGTTGAAGGACAGCATAAGCAAAGGCAAAAAAATAGATAGGGTTGGCTACACAGATTAGTCCGAGTCAGTCGTCACACATGTGCGTCATCCCATGGCAACGGAATAAGCAGCACAGAATAAATTATTCCTCGCCCTGTGTGCCTGTTATGCCATTGCATTATATACTGGAATTGCTGCGCGGGCACTCTCTGGATCCACAAAGGAGGTTTTGGTTTTATTATGTAATGTGTATAATGTAATCATGTCATAAGAAGAGTAAGAGCGAAAGGGGTATCTTGATTAATCAAACTCAAACAATAGACAACAGGAAGGAAGCCGCCAGTCAGGGTGGTTCAGACAAATTCTTTATAAACAAAACTCTTTTGTTTCACTTGTTTGTCAATAAAAAATACGACCATGCATCATCCAGATTCGTGCGTTGCGTTGAGACGATACGCAATACTCTGCGTATACTTATGTATATTTTTCACAAAGTACGTTATTTCCAAATTCCAAATTCATATTCAGAGGGTACAAAATGAGTAATATCGTCCAGTCCAACAAAATCATATTCGTGGGCATGGGAATTCTCGTAGTTTTAGTAACACTAAGGAAAGAATTCCAATGGAAAGATACTTTACAGCGACCAGACCACCTCAACAGTCAATGCATTATTGAGATACTGTTTGGGTACATTTTCATTTCGCTACTGAGAGATCAAACCCTTAGCAAAGTAAATCTGGGCTGTCCGAGTCACACACTTGTAAATTATGTAAATATCTGCCCAATGAGAGAATCACTTTCCGGGATAGTCATTATGTGCGTATTGCGTATGCATTGTGTGTGGGTAAAGTGTATAATGTATTGCACAGCATACGTCTTGCATATAATAAGTTCGTTAGGTCAAGGACTATAACTACAACATGTCCGAATTCCAGAAAACTCGAACAGCGTACTTTTTCTCATTGCGTAGTCCTTTTATAATTGTAATAAAGCACGTTTGAATTGAATAATGTACATGGCCCATTCCAAATTAGAAGGACAGCATAAGAAGTGTTGACTTTTTCTGGAAATGCACGTTTTTGTCATCCAATGTACGTGAACCAATCGTCCAGTCCTAGACAAAAGGACACAAGTCCTTAACTTTTGAAACCCTACCGTCTTGCCAATGCCAATATAATAGAAAACAGGTCCTACTTTGTTAAATTGCCCTTCCTTATTCTACGTTTTCAATTCCAAGCGCAACTACACAACGGGAAACCAACTCTAATTGATTGCTTCAAACACTCATTTCAAAAAATTTCAGACACTCCGGGCCCATTCATTCATTCTCCGGGTATATATTATATTTTGTGAATTCTCACTCAAAAATTGAGTTTCGACTTGAAATGATCGTACATAAAAAAATTAGGTCCAAACAAAATGGTAGTTTCGAAAGTGTCCTACGCCTAAAATACCGATTAGAAGCCGGATCCGAACAGTACAAAACCTTATGGAGAAAGTGGTGAAAGTCTGCAACTTTCGATCATGCTGGAACAGAAACAAGGACGGGCTTCTATTCGGTATTTTACGGTATACTCACTTCCAAAAAAAATTCTTATGTCGTGACGTGACCTTGTGTTTGTGTCCTTTGTGTCTGTATCATACACTCATACATAATATTTTAAACCAATCGAATCCATCATCAAAAATCATTGACCCCGATTTTCTGCGTAGATTTCGATTTCGGATTTCTTTCGGGGCGGCGAGCGGGAGAGGGGCCGAGCGCAGCGGCGACGCTCGATTTTCTGCGTGTTATTTTCCTTCGTGGAAAACGTCACTGTAATTTTCCCCGTGCCTCCGCGTTGCGCACCATAACTCCATTGATTCAGTCACTTCTGAAACGTGTGTCTCTGTTTCTGCCTTGTCTTCACATTTCACACAAAACAAATTCTCTTGGACGGACGTGACTTCAAAATTTTGAAAAAACAAAATCTAGTTCAAATCTTAAAAAACAAAACCACACATTTTGAAAAACACAGAGATTGGAATTTCGTTGTAGGAGAGGAGTGAAGCTCAATTCAATCAGTGGTAACACTTCCAAAATCGTATGTCCATCCAGAATTTGAACACTTTCGGTGAGTTAAACTTTTAAACAACATGGTACTTTTGTATTCTGTCAAATCATTGACTGGGTTTTAAATTTTCACAATGCATTATTTAGATGGTTAAAATGAATGAATCTGTTTTATCTAGACTGTAGACTCTACAGCGTAGAGAAATGTGGAGATTGTGAAAGGATAAGCTAGTACCACATTTGTATTTAGTTCTTACAATTATTAGTCATTAGTTCTTCCAGCTGATTCCAAAATTAAAGCAAACCCAAACCCATCCGTTTCTGTGTCCATTGAATTTTTCGCAATATTGTTTCATTGTTTGGTAACGGCAGGAATCTTATTTTTGTGATTAATTTCCAAAAATGTACGGAATCTTATACAGATAGAATTTCATGAGGTTCGTGGAAGGCTACAATCCTTAGTTCCTTACATCACATACCTACACGCAATAATTGGGTTAAATATGGTATACCATACATGTGATGGGGCTTTTCTGAGCAAAATGAACAGACGATGACGAAATAGACGAATTGTCTAGAAATTCCACAATCTAAAGTTATTGGAAATAAGATATAATTTTTTTCAGCCATTCTTAACCACTCGTTGTCGTTTGAGAACTGGAAGCAGCTTTACTTGAAGATAAATTCAACTAATTTTATTTATTTATTTAAACCAAAGTTATTCACACGAACATACAAAGAAAAACATGTCATAAATATGGCAATTCCCCATAAATGGGCAATTACATCACCATGCAACAGTCAACACATATTCAATTATCATTATTAATTATTAGCACGTTTATACAAATTCAGTCATAAGTAACAAGTAAAAAAAATGTCATGAAAAATATTAACAAGTAGGAGCATAATATTTAGCATTTTAACACATTAGCATTTCAAGTTCAGCTGCACACAAATCCCCCGGCATGTTAAAGTACTTGGAGTAATTAGAGTTAGAGTAATTCAAGTTTAAGTTTCAATTGATCTTGGATTTACTTTACTCAGACTTTATTGGTGCATAGTGCAAAGTGCTCTTACAGAACAGCAAACTGAAAATTAAGTTTGTATTATTAGTCATTAATATAATTTTATTCTTATGTTTTAGACCCTTTTGCTGATGCAATCAAGGGCTCCGAAGAGGGGGTGCAAGATGGTTTCGTTCATATAAGAATTCAACAGCGGAACGGACGTAAAACACTGACCACAGTCCAAGGACTCTCTGCAGAGTATGATCTAAAGAAAATTGTTCGTGCTTGCAAGAAGGTAAATTCTAATTCAAATCCAAAACTGACTACAGCCAGCCATATTGTCGTTGAATTACTTTGATTATTTACTTAATAGAATACCATGTTTTTTTTAATTTCTCCTCAGGAGTTTGCCTGTAACGGAACAGTGGTTGAGCACCCAGAGTACGGAGAAGTATTGCAGCTTCAAGGGGATCAGCGTGAGAATATTTGTCAGTGGTTGACGAAGACAGGACTCGCGAAGCCTGACCAACTCAAAGTCCACGGTTTTTAAACTATTATTATCTTATTTGTCCAAACATGGAACAATCCGCAATGGAAATTCTAAATTCATTCATTTCATAATTCATTCATACATAATGTACCTCCTACGAGTATATAACGTTTACATTTTCCACAGTAATGTTCCAATGCTTACCTTCCTGTCATTAGCATCATCAATGTCAATTTCAAGGTTATGCAGTTCATTACACTTAAATTAACAGTAATTTTGCTTAAGCATCAATTATTATTAAATTAAATTATAAAATGGTTAGATTTTGTCTTTTTCTAAAATAAAATGTGACATACTTCTTCCACTCCGGTTTATTCTAATGTTTCACATTATTGTTAGACTTTTCTTGGTTTTCTTTCGGTATGGTATGGCAATACTGCGGGGTGCAGTTATCCCGCTGGCTAATCGATTAAGTTTGTAGTCCGAGAGTGTAACCGTTCCGAGGTGGCGACCTCATTTCATGTTCGTCGTTGTCTTAGTCTTAAATAGATTTCCTGTCTGGACAAGAAGCTTTTACGAATACTCTAATGTAATTGTGTACAACATCAAATCAGAGGATACCGGCAAAGGAGCCGGTATCATATTATACTTCGAGTCTGGCGCTCAAGCCATATTTAAATGAGTTAGGCTCTCCCACTTTATATGTAATGGATGGGTTTTCATTTCATATGAATATTACAGGATATTAACTTGAGTGTGGTTTTGCTGATTTGTGGGTTCACGATATCACGATGATATTTGTTATTATGACGAGGATAGCAAGGAAAACTATGTTACCACGTTCAATTATTCCTCAAGGAAGATTTTAGCGAAGAGTCAGACATCGAAATTTTAAATGAGTTCGAGTAAGAGACTTATTTCTGCATTTTACGAGTGAGACCAAAGCCTTGTTTATTTTCCTTATGCCTAAAATTCATATTCACGATCAGCCAGGAATGAAGAATGAATACGCGATATTACGTCCAAATTCTGCTTACTCCAAATACAATAACATCCTTTTAATTTTTCCATTGCTGCTGTGCTACTACAGAATATCAGGTTATCAGTTATTCGGTGTCAGTAAATACGAACATACATAACGCATATAATAAAACTCAAGTCTCTGATATCCAATTTCCTTCAAAATCGGATTCATTTTCCAAAACAAACAATTCGTAATCGTAACATTGACGAATTGTGATTGTGACGTGCATGACCTTTGCAATTTTTCTTCTCTATGCATATTTGGTAAACAGTGAAGTACTTTCTTATTTTATTAGGTACTACGCGATCCATTCCATCCAGTCTAATATACTAAAAAGTATATTTATTAGACGCTGTTGGAAAAAATCAATAGTGGTCCACTCTACGACAAATAAAACTAAAGCTAATGTGTCTCATAATGTAAGTGAGTGGATGTCTGGCCTTGTTTTATGTGGGTTGAACTCAGTTGAAGTCATCTGCGGGGGATTGGGATTATATGCACCCAGTACATTGAAAAGGAAACCACTTTTCATGTGAAAAGTAGATTGAGTCCAAGACCAAACTGGAAAACCATATTTTTATTATAGATTTTTCGGCAGATAAATCTTTAGGGCATTGCTGGAAATTTTTGACGCATTCCAAATTCCAAGTATGCATATTCTACCAAAACCTTAGCAAAAATGCTGATATATCTTCGAATTCCTGAGTCAGTCACTTGAATAGACTAAATCCTCAAAGAGCATGCAGTGATCTGAGTTTTACATGTAAGTTGATTCCCTTATGAATTGTGTCACTTCAACTTTCAACCAATATCAACTGTATGTAACGCAAAAATGGTTCAAATTGATTGAAGCAATTTAGCTCACTTAAGGCTAGTCGTGTCAAAATGAGAAGATCGGATATGGATGGAAACGAGTATGCACTGCACACCCACTCATTCAACTCTAGAATTTTACACTCAAATAAATATTCATAGTAGAAACACGTTGGCGAAAGAATAGACTGGGGTTCGGGGTCGGGGCTAATGATCTCAAAATAGGGTTGCATTCTTGCATTGAATGCATATGCTTTAGTTGCAATATGCAACAGCTGCATTCTCTATTCATAAGCATTCGTATATCCTCGTCAATCACTGCATGTTAATACAGACGATACTTGATCCGTTTGAATGAATTACATTTCGTCAACTTTTGGAACATATGGTGCATTTCAATTTGATGACGTGGGATATTAATCAGGTGAGTGTATAGTTTTGCCAGGTACATCTTTTCAGACGTTGGTTTTATGGGATCATCCATTTGACCCACAGAGTCACCGAAATGACGATAAGGGTTATTTAAATACCTTCGCGACCTTCGCAGTTCTAGTGTTCAATTATTTATCATATCAAAACAGCATAAACTTGTTGCGATCTCCAAAACGTACAGGGAGGGAGGAATATTTACCAACACAAAATACAAAAGTTGTGAAGAGTGGAAAAATACACGTGTATAATAAAACTAATATCAAGAATTCCTTGAAAAAATTTCCTATTTGTTGACGAAATCATACTAAACAAAAAGAAGACCTCGTGTGTGTAAAAATAAAATTGTAGCTCTATTCATGAACTTTTTTTTATTCAAATTATATACTCTGTTAGTTTTTCATTCATTTGTGTATAGTGTAAACCATCACTTTCTCCTCTACCTTTCTCTTTGAGCTTGATGGGGTGTTCCCACGCGTACGCGTGCACGGTAGAATAGAACAGAGTATGGACTATTATTGTATCGTCGGTTTATTTCCATAGTATACGCCTCCCATTCATTCTATGTTTCTATTTTAAGGAATGGAAAAATCAGAGACTATTTTTGGAATGTAAAAACTATTTTTGTA
>JAQGCB010001843.1:0-13070 GCA_034698835.1 Protaphorura tricampata
CTTTCGACTGTGAGTGGTTTGTGTGTTATGTTTCTCTTCATGTACGCACCTCTTTCGACTGTCAGTCTTTCGCATACAGCCTGTGCTTGCCACAGTTTATTATTTTAATTATTTAAATATATTTTAATCCACATTAAGCAAAAATATGAGCAAAAAATATGAATATTGAGTCTAATAAAACGGGATTAATGATAGGGAATTTATGAAAGCCTTGGCCTGGAACGTCTAGCACGAAGATAATATTTTTGTACAATTAATGTCAATTCAATCAATAATTAAATAAAATGTCCAAACAGTGTCTATACTTTTAGAATATACCATGGTATATCTGAGTGGTATATCATGCAGGCGTTTAATTATGTTCTGCATTTTCTGACTCCGTTGATTCTCGAAACCTGGTAATTATCAATCCGGGGGGAATACACAAGCCCCGGGCGGAGGACCGATGTTTATCAGAACCTCAAGTGTGTGACACAATTAGTATTTATGACACATGACTACATTCAAATAAACCTCTTTAATACCATATACGCGTACCTGTACGTGTAAAGGGTGAGTATTCTGTAGGAACCGCATTCTACCGGTGACGTGGAAGGACACTAAATTCTACGAGTGTCTGTGGCACCCGTGTGTACTTTAAGGACCAAATAATAATAATAACTAAATCCATTTAGTTTATTATCAAACATCGTAAACTAAGGGGTCTGAAGTAAGATACTACACGTACATATTAAAATACTATATTCCTAGAATAGAAATCCATTTAATTAGAAATATTACTGTGGCTGCGGTATTGCTCAGGTGTCAGGTAGTAGCATTTATGGATGCTTGCAGAATGCAGCATATTAAATGAAAACGTCTAGTTTTCTAAAGGCCGGGTAACAAGGCATAGGCTAATTCTGTTCAACGCAAAAAACACTTGACTGTTTTGTTTACAATTTGAGTCATATCATTTTATTTGAAGTACGGATCGGAAATGTACAGAGAGTTCCATAACTGCTTACAATTCATCATTATCATAGCGCCAACAGGTAACATAAAAAGAAGTGATAATTGTTTCGTTGTTTATATCATATTCAATACAATTTAGATTGAAATTTACGATATTGTTTATGAACTAAACCTGGTTTAGTTGTTATTATTATTATTATTATTGTTATTATTATTATCATTATCATTTATTATCATTTATCCTTAACATACACACACGGGCCATCAGTGCCCCCTACACAGACAGAAACTCTCCCGTGCCAACTCATCAGCCACGTGGAAAACGCCCCGTGCTCGGCTCTAACACACAATACATGCCCAATGCATGTAACCTACACATTTACACTCACTCAGCAATTGAACGGGAACAAGGCTACAAGTCTAACAATTCTGTCAATTCTAGTTACCAATAAATACCATCAAATTGTACACAGTGCGGTTTAAGTAGAGGATTTATTGAGTAGCTAAAATATAAAACACAAAAGGAATTCGGATAGCTCTTCACTGAAGAGACCGGTTCCAACAGTAGTATTTGTGTATATGTAATGTGTGTACAAATACTGCTCCCTTTTATTAACCTTCTTTCTAATATTCCATTTATAGTTGGAAGTGTGGTCTAATGATTGTGTCATTTTATGGGTACTAAAATTTGGTCATTCCGGTAGTATAACTACTATAGCACTGAAACCCACAGATGTTTGGCAAGATTTGAAAGAGTGAAGTTTTCTCACCAATGTAAAGCATTCTTCGCCCTTATCAATATTATTGTCTTGCAATTGTGTACTGCAAGATATGTTATAAAATGTATAGGTATTTCACTTTCTTGTAGAATTATAATTTCAAAATATTTGTTTAGTTAAAAAAATTCAGAGCGTAGGATCGACACCATTGCTGAATTAAAATATTTCATTAAACCAGAGATATTGTTTACAGATGTAAAGTCCATGTCAATCTTAAGGTGCGGAACAATCATAATTTGTCGAGTTCTAAAAATGAAATGAAAGGTGAGCGTAGACATTTAATCGTGTCAAAATAATCCGAAATTTAATTCTAGTGTAGTAACGCATTTGAGCTTTACCGCTTATACATGTTGAGGGTGTGATCCCATGCCCTTATAAAAAATGAGTGGACGTTGGCTACGACTTCCAGCGATTGTCAATTAATATGAGTCATTTTCTCTAATAGTAATTTTCAATGAAAATTTTGCATAGTACGCATCTAAATTGGAGTCAATCCAATTCCGTAAATACAAAAAGTATTTATGTATACAAAAATTGTTTTACCTGTGGCCCAAAACCAAAGGAGGATGAGGAAGAGACTCTCTGAGCGGAAATGCATTGCTATTTTTATGATTCCAATCAATCAAAGTCCCACTTTAGAAGCACTTGACAATATGTGACGTTTAATTGCCATGTCACTCACTCACTGAGCGGTTATGCCTTGAACCACGCGTAATATTTTCCTACGCAACATTACTTTGACATTCATGTCCCATTTGGTTCTCACATTTCAATCAACCTACTAGGCCGCCGACTACTCCGCAGTCCTCTCAATATCCTCAACTCTTTTTTTCCAACCAACTATTAAACTTCCGTTCATCCCACGTGTTCATAAAATTACACCACATTTACATTTACATTTCCACGCGCGTTGCTTGCATGTATGTATTCACATTTAAATTCTTGAAGGATTTATTTTTTGTTTGTCTTGTTTGGATCAGCGACAGATTTTTTTAAAATTGTTTACATTTGCTTGTTTATTTTTTTCAAGCTTGTACCTGGATTTTGTTTAAAAATTATTTGATTTTGAGTTTGAAATAAAAATGATGATGTTGATTTTTTTTGGGTTGAGTTGTTCACACATGTTACATATTGGATTTCGCAGGAGGTTCTATTTATTCGAGTAATATTTTTTAGAGTTGGTTCGATTTTGTTCACTCGTGCAAACGTGGAGAAAGAAATCTAGCCCGGTAGACTGACTGACTGACTCTATATTTCTTTTGGTTTACTTTCCGAAGAGAGACTGAGAGAGAAGAGTGGTTGGGACTGAGGGATATATTGGAGAAAAACAAGACGACGACTGTTGGGGATGGTGATGAGAGAAGAGATTTTCAAAGACGCAGACTCTTTCACAAAACTCACCTCATCGCAAATAACCGCCGAACGAAAGTAGTAGTACTGTAGTAGTGAAAACCAGTCGTCCAACAGTCAAGGCACTCCACTGCATGCACTGGAGAAAGTCCCAGGTTCTAAAGTCTAGAAAAACTTGTCCAGGTTTTACCTTCTTATTTTCTTTTCCCTTGTGTCCAGAGATAAAAGTCCTTTTTTTTCTGGACTTTCTCTTACCCACACCTCACTCAATTTAATGTAACACCGTAAAACTTCCAATGATAGTCAGTCAGTTCTTCCTATTTTTAAAAATAAAAGGTTTTAACTCAGCACTGAAACCTGATCGAATGGATACGTGGTGGCTCTGCCTGTGTAGCCGTAGCCTTATCACGTTAAGGCTTTATGAGTATTGTTATTCTTAATAAAATATGAATTGATTGTATCATAACAGTAGCCATACCGTTACGCAGTAAAACTGAAATGGTCAAAACTGGTATACCCGATTCGGGGTGTCTTATCATTCAAATGGACATTTTGGGTTGTTTTTATAAATTCCTCTCTTTATAATTTGTTTATAGAATGCATGACGAATCAATCTGTATTATTAACGTATTTCAATCAGGAGCACAATTAAAACAGTTCGGCGTCCTTACTCCGTCGTGCTTTAGCAATCACGCATACGTGGTTGTTAGAAGAAATACAAGCATGTTCGAAACTACAGGTAGAAAATTTAATTGAAGAGATCTGTTCTTGTAAATCAGTGACATTTTTTGATTCGAGTAATTTCGTGCAGCACTGCTTACATTAAAACTATTAAATCCGAATCAGTCAAATGTAGCTTATTATTGTCATAGTCCGTTCTTGTTTACTTTCCTTCGGTGAAGGTTCGATGTATCGGACAGACGTACAGTGTTTCCTTTGAATGTGTATTCTCACTCACATTGCATATTTCATTGTCAAATTCAATCACCTAATGCCAGAACCCCACACAACTGAGCACCAAGAGAATGTACCTATTGATACACATCTAATATTAGAATCTAATATGAAATATTTTGAAGACGTTAAACTCAAATTTCTGTTACTGAGATGGCTGGAAATGCGAAATATATTTTTTAAAAAATTACATCGAATTTTGTTTTGAAATTATTATGAAATCAGAAAAAAAAATCGCATTCTAAATTATATCACTCCGTCCGTAAGCTCTTTCCTTAAGAAAGTACTCCAGAAAGCAAATTCTCATTCTTACATTGTGTAGGCAATAAAGTGAATAGGAAAGTGTCCCCTGTGTGAACTAGATTACATCTCACTCCTTTAGTTCTGAAGTTTGGAATAGCCGTACAGAAGTGTGGAAATGGAATCCAGTGCCAAGATAACATTTATACAGGGTGGACAAAAAAATGTACTCTCTTTGAATAAAAAACATAAGTGTTACTACAAATCCCGAGTCACGATTTGCGCGAGACAAAAGTAACACTAGATTCAGGTCTGTGACATGCTATTCCACAATTTGAGAGAGCTCTCTGGTCCACCCTGTACGTAGTTGTGCCCATTGCATACTCCACTGGGAACACAATGACAAGTACAGTCACCCAGATTTTTGCCACTAATCATGGTTCGTGGGGTGTCTCATTTGATAAGATGAGATCCACCCCGGGATCTTTCTCAACACTCACTTTGTCTGTTTTTTCTTAGATGAATGTAAATGTAATGGAACCTTAAAGAGTCAAAATTCATTCTCTGTAAAATTGTGAATAGGGAACAGCAAATCCGACAACCATTCTGTCAAAACCATTACCATTCAATTGTGGGTCTTGAATTGAACCGCATCCTTTATAAATACTCACATTACTACACAATGTGTGTGCAATTCATCCAATTAAACGTGAAAAAAAGTACTCAGTACTATTTGGGGCATAGAAGCATTTGTTTACGAATAAACACAAATAATAATTTAATAGAAAATGAAACCAGTCAACTCTGAAACCATTTAGAAAAATAACATTTAGTCTGTTGCGTTGTATTACAGTCGCAACCGTGGTCCAGCCCTTTCAGTCTTGCTATGGTGAGTTCGCCCCATCTGGAAAATATGGTCGGATTACAACGTGATAGAGATTTTCCTTCACAGAAATTGTATTCTAAAAATAGGTGTTCCTTTCCGAATCCTTAATCATCATACATCTTAATTTTCTTGGATATTAAACAACAATTTACCTAATTTCGTAATTAATAAATAAGTACTGGGAACAATCAACCTATTGGAGAATATAACGTACATACGTTTGTATATTTTTATATAACCGGCTCTGCTTAACACACAAAACAAAACGTTAAAGTAGAGATAGCAAAAAATTCAGAAGCCAGCTTTGCTATTACGGAGTCGCAGCAACTACAGGAGAAAATAGTCCAATTAAATTGTGGAGAAGCAGAAGTGTTAAATTGTTTGACCGTTTGTAAAGTATTTATTTTTGTGGATCATTGTTAATTTGTCCAACATTTCTCTCAAATGTGGCAGTAGGTTTAGTTAGTTTACTAACATTGTTACTTTGTCTAACAAACGTTAAACAACAGCTGATGTAAAATCAAGATTGTCCCGGAAAGAACTAAAACCATTAACTAATTGAATACAAAAACCTGTGGTCATCGAGGTAGCTTCGGGATGCCGAAAACGTCATCCCTTGGGACTCTGTATTAAATAAAATAGTATGCATTTTAATCCTGGGATAAAACGAATGACCTTAATACCTTTGTTCGGACATTCATGGGTCTAAAATCGATGAATTAATGAATTAACAATTTCCGTTGGTCACAGTTGTAGTAATGGTAGCTGTCCCATATTTTCTTTGCTAAAATAATAGATTGTGGGTGAACACTGTAGTGTAAGGTACGGTAAATGTTGTTAGAGTCACACATGGTGTTCAAACATATCCTGGAGAAGTGAAAGAATAATGAGAAAAAAGGAGTCGAGCAGAGCCATTTCGCTCAGGGACTTTCAGTTATAGAGGTCTAGCAATTCCTAAGAAGAAAAAAAAGAGCTCCGAGACAAAATACTCACACAAAGATTGCGAAAGAAAAGGAAATTGAAAGAGTGGTCAAACTGAAAATGGCTGAGGAGAAAAAAAAAGGAAAGAGAAAAGAAATAGAACAGAGCCGATTATGTCACGGTGAAAGGCTCATAATTGGAGAGGCTAAAGACAACAGGAATCTTGGGCTTGGTTTTCCTCTTCTCTCTGTTCCTATTTTTATAGGTCAAACTAAACCCACTCATTATTTCCTCCCCTTCCGTTACATCTGTCCGTCCGTTTGTCCTTTCCTTTTCCTTTCCTTTACCCGGGGTCTCTGTTCAGACTCCTGAGACCCTGAGACCGGACTTAACACAAATAAACCGAATCCGGACTCAATCTCTTGTACTCAACCTAACCTGACCAATGTGCCGGTCACTGGTACATGTTGCTTTCTTGGACATGTCATCCTTAAGGGAAACCGCTGAAGTGCGTATCGCTTGAACTAATATTTTTTATACCGTATAGATCCTGGGCTAATTAAATCTTTGTATAATTTATTGTCCACGTCTTTTTCAGAGCTTCGAGAATAATTCAGCATTTTAAGCTCAGCATTTTAATATACTACTCTAATAGGTGGAGCATCATATCGCACGATGGAAATTACACGTGTATTTCATCGATGCAAAGTAAAAGCGAAAGGAAAGTTGTACTAAACAAAATCTCCGTAAAATATTTTGTAAGCCAAACTTTACCATACATTCGTACAGAAAATTGAAGACTTCATAGCTTTGGTGAATTCTCGGCCTTGCAGATTTTACTGACTTTGACAACTTAATACACACAAACAGACAGGTAATTTCAAACTCAACTATCAAATGTGAATCACTGTGAAACAGTTTCACAATGATTGGAAAATTTTCAACACGACAGATGGATTTGGTTGGCGTGATTGCTACATTGATGAATAATTTGACAATTTCTGTACTTTTATATTGTTATTCTAGGATTTGTCACGTAAAGAAACCTCGTCTTCTGATAAATTAACCCGAACCGACAGAAAATGTACAATAAATTATTGAATGATTTCATTATTTAGAATACAGCTTTCCAGTGTAAAGTGCCCCTAGAAGTATTGCAAAGGCAGATGGTAAAATAATTTATTTGGAATCCAGTGGATTTCCATATCTGGTGCGAATCTGGTGGGGGGACATCAAACTAATTTATATAAAGTATTTTATGTGACTAATTAAAATAATACAATATTGCGTTAATGTGAAGAAGTGTTATCATGAAAAAATAAAGTACTTCACATACATACATACTACATGTGGCATTTTTCGGATGGTTAATCCGCTTGGCTTGGCCATAACTATGATGTTCTCAAAAACTTGTTATAAACTTAATTAATTAGTAAATTTTCCCCGGCAAGCTCAGTGGGCTGAATTCAGAGCATAGTAACAAGTTACGCCCAGTAAATTCTGTGAAAGTGAGTGAAAGTGGAGGAAAGGCGATACAAAGTCCAGTAAGCAGCAGAAGCAGTAGCCACGAAAATCTCTGCTGCGTATGCCTATGGTTTTGCTTTTCCCAGTCCCAAGATTTCCATGTCTCGGAATTCCGCACAAATTATGTAGTCATTAAAAAGTCAACCGAAGTTATGTTTATGAAACCCGACATACCACAAGAAACATGAAGAGAGAGAAGAAAAGACCCAGAGAGAGCGAAGCAGGAAAAGCAGATCGTTAAACTATGCCTCATAATAACCGGCGGCAGTAAATGCTTCGTGGATCTATCCAAAGATATATGGGTGTGTACGTGTGTGTCATAGACAACAGTTGGAATCAGGTACCAGAATCATGGCGTCTTTTTTCTATTGAGTCGTAGATTCCAGAAATCTGATCTCAAAAAATTTGTCGTTCGATGATGCCGATTTTGATCATCCTAATTATACGAGGATCTGGTTCTTAACAAAAGTGATCTCCTTGTTAGAAATACTATATAGAATTAAATTTCTAGCCTGCGACACACAAAAGAAGTTTATCCTTTTTTTCCTGTGCTTTCCTCATGTCTCCCAATTTAGTTCCTGTGTTTTTGGAGAAAGTCCCACTACCGTAAGCGTAGGCATACGTAACCGTAACTCTGGAGCCCTACTACCCGAGAAAGCTATCCTTCTAGGAAAGCTAGAATACCCGAGTAGGTATTTTATGGGATTTTGGAATGCTTTTATCCAAGAACGTGGGTCTTTTTGGCCCATGTAGTTCTAAAAACAAAGGAAGAACCCCAATGATGAGAATTGAAATGAAGAGGAGAGCTAGAGCTGTGTCCTGTGTGCTGTGCTGGGTTTGAGCTTTTGTTAGATGAATGAGATTAGCTAAAACAAACGGTAGGAGGACAGAGATGACAGAGTGACAGACTTGTTTCGTCTTCAGTCGTTTTCTTATCTGTTCAGTGATTACACACGCACACACTTTCTTTCCACTCTCTAAAATCTTCATAAACCACCTTCCTTTGGTGAAGGAGTCGTCGTCGTCGTCGACAGAGAATGGAATAAACAACAAATCCTTTGTTCCTCAGTTTTCCTTCGAATTCCAATTGAGTCGAGGAGAAGATATAAAAGTTTTCACATAAAAAACGTTCAAATCGAAGTGTGTGTACGGAGGAATAGAAAAACAAAGAAATAAAGTCAAGGACATGATCCCAGTTCAAAGAAAAAACAGGAGAAAGTTCGAAAGTGAAAGTCAGTCGAGAAAGTAAGGTAGTTGGGCAGAATACAATTATAGAGACAAAAATTGGGACATATTTTCCGGCGAGGTAAATGTAGACACCTATGGTGGTTAAAAATATCAAACAAGCAATACAAAATTGTAAATTCTGAGCCGGAAGTTTTAAATAATTGTAAAAGAAAATTCGAGTATTTTTAAAAAGAAAGAAGTTTGGAACACAATGTCCACGCACGGATTCATTTTTCACTCGAACATTACCGGAGGTTTTTTGACAGGCAATCGAATGTATGTACGTACGTCCATTTCGTTGGACAAGGGGGAGCTTTTACCGGGTTTTTATTAGTCGAACGTCAGTTGTCATCAAATTCTATTACTGAGGGAATCCGACAGGAGAGAAGAGTCGTGGTGCCATTGCCATTGACATTGACGTAGGATCATCGGACTCCATGGTCCAAGCACTTGAGTATAAAAACCTCGTGCTATTGACATGGAGATCACTCATAGTCATTCTTACCCTTGGAGAACTTTCCCTGTGTCCGTATCCGTGTCCGTGTCCTGCTCCTGCCCCGGCCCTGTCGTCTACCCACGTTCGGTTATCATCTTTGGGTTGTAAAAGCTCAACATACCGGCATATGTTTGATATGGATCGAAAACCCACTCTAAGAGTCATACTTAGGAACTAGGACCGCATTTTCTCCTGAATGAATATGGTATTTACTTACCTCCCAGTATAATATGTTAGAGTCCATCACTGTTTTCATGTCAAAAGTGTGTTATCATTCTCATTAGCATTCATTCACGGGTTAGAAATATTAAAAAATTACTGTAACGTGATTGCTGTAGAGATTGGGTTAGCTTCCAATTTCGATTTTCTGATTGAAAATTTGAGTACATGAGCATTTGTTCTACAAAAATTCCTTAGACTACAACATAGAAAATGTACAAGGGAAAATTCCTTCAATTCTAGACATTGGTGCTGGGAGAGTGGAAAAATCAGTTACTGGATTTAGGATTTTCCATGCTTTTCCTTTTCACTCTCATCGCGGGAAAAAGGAAAGAACCGTGCGGAAGATGAAAAGTCTGAATGGGACCTCGTGTGTTGGTGAATGGGGAAAAGGAAGAAGGAGCTAGAGAACCGATTACTGAGTCGATATTTATGGAAGTGACACTTGAAAGATTGAAGATCAGGAGGAGGAAGAGGAAGAGAGAGAGAGAAAAAAAAGGAGAGGATAGGAAAGGGCGAGGGAATGTTGGGGTGAAAGTGGAGTTCAGAGTACAAAGAGGGTCAAATTTAAATAGGGACGATGCTGACGACGACGGGACGAATTTATGAGTGCTGTGTCAACCTTATATTGAGGACTAAATTCCTCAATATCCTCCTAAAGTCTTTTCAGTGTAGTCTACCGTCTATCCTCCCATGTCAAACATTTATACTGAAGTTTTATATAAAGTAAAGCAAAGACTGACGCGTCCTGTACTAGGCGGTCACGGATAAAATCTGGTTGGTGGTCGTCAGGTGGTCTCGACTTACAGGGAGTTTCGCCACGGATTGGTTTTATTGTGAATGTTAAAGATTGCCTACAGCCTGCGGAAACACATGCGTTTAAGTTCAATCTTAATAGTTGAGGATCGTTGAACCCCAATGGTCGAAGATTAAACGAGAGAGAATTCAAAATCCAGTTGGAGGGTTAGTTTTAGAGACAGTTAATTAATGACACGAAGGCATTTCTAAATTAATTGTCTCAATTTCACTCTAAAAATCACATTTTGAATAATTTTGGAAATTTGAAAGTACACATCCACCTCAAAGATTCAGATAAAGAAATAGTATAACCACATGTTATACAGTTGGTTTCCCAATGAAAACTGTACAGTTTGGACTAAAGTCTGATTTCTAGGAAATTATTTATGTAAAAATGCTTGGCTTGCGGAGTTGTGCATTTTATGAGGTTTTACCTTTTCATATATTTCTGGATTCATAAGCCATGCCCACAGAATGGACACATTATCGGAATTTTCTACGTACAATGCCCAAATTCACTAGAAACGGATTAGAGTGGGAGTCGGAGTACGTATCGTTACACAATGTACGAACGAACGGTTACAACAAATAAAGTACTTTGTGGTCAGAAACCACTCGACTTCCCCATTTTACCCATACAGTGAAAGCAACCAAATCAAACCACATGTACTTGTAAGAAGGAAAAAAAATTTGGTATTTAGATCGAGTTGGATTTTTCTAAGAGAGGAGAGGAAAAAAAAGTAAGTTAGGAAAAGGAATGGGGAAGTCTGGAGAGAAATAAGGAAGACAGATTGGAGTGAGATTAAGATGTTTGCTGATGGGTTGAACAGGCAGTAGATTCTCCCAACCCAACCCATTAGTGTCCAGTTCCAAATAAATCCATGCACTTGTAACGATGCTATTGAACCAATCCTTTCCCCTTACACATGTACAAGTACACGACACGCACATACAACCCGTCCGTGGAAATCTACGATTGCTCTAACTCTAGAGTGACTTATCAGATATAAATGTACGCACATATGTATTAAATGGGGGGCAAGGATCAGGTTCGATTTTTTAATACATATATATTAAGCCAATTCAGACCAACCGGTATTTTGCGTTCAATGGGATTCAATTGTGTACAAACTGACCACTCACTTTGTTTGGGGTTAGATCTGTGGAGTAGACAAGACTTGGCAGGTTTGGCCAGAAATTAATAGCCTTCTTCTCCATATTGAATAAATAATTAGATTACTCAATGAATTTTCAAAATGGATTTGTGTATTCGAAAATATCTGTCCAAGAAAAAATTAATTGGGACAAGATTCGGCCAAGGAATTTTGGAAGACTCAACATTTGGAAGACCTCTGGAGATTTTGTCTGTCCAACCTCACTAGCCGAAGTATGTAGTAAAAGACCAAAGACACATCCATCCGGATCCGACTCTAATGCAATGTGGTGGAATGGGTTAATAAAAGAAAAAAAAATAAGTTCCATACATTAAGTCTGAGCTACGATCAAATTTCCCCATGAAGAAAACTGTTATTGACGAAATGTTTCTACTTTTCATCATTATTCCAACCCAAAAAACTCAGGATACGTACGGATGTAACGTTTTTCATTTTCATCTTCAGCTCCTAATCCCTCCTGGCTATGCTCCCATGTTCTAAAACTATGATGACTACTTTTTTTTTGATGTACAAGATTCACTCAGCAAGCAAGCACAAGCATCCGAATTCCATGCAGTGCAATCCTTGTCAGACAACTTACGCTTTAGACAGTTCGATGCGATAGAAGTTAATACAACTCTTCTCCAACACACCGCATGCCACTCCTAATGTCCTGAAAGGCACAAACTTTCTCTCCACGCACTCAACTTTCGTAATTATTTTTTTAGAATCGGTGGAAAAACTGTGTAGTATGTATTTGACGTTCCTCGACTCCTACGTATAACTCCCAGAACAACATTCATGTGTTCAAGTCAATTGGAAATATTATTACCTTTGGCTGTACACCATTGTAGACCATAGATCCCAGGGCACCTTGTTTTGGTGAAAATTAGAACCCATATATTCGAATACGATATCGAATCTAGTAAATTTCGAACTATTCGAGAAATGTAGGTCGACTAGCCTCACGTGATAAAAATCGAAACTAAAATGCATTAGAATTATTCAATCTCGAATCCCCATTTTAGTAAAATGAACTTTCTACATTATGGACTGATCACTAGGCATGAGGAAATGAACAAAAGGATATTCTTAGAATGATAGCGATGTATTTTGAGATATCCAAAAATACTGTACTGTACTTGTACACAGGAGTTCTTCGCACTCTGATATTTGTGTGCAGAAAATATTTCTATTTCTCTTCAGAATTACAATCTCACACACACACACATGGTTTCGAAACCAGGGCAGGGTAAGGAAAATTGAAGAAAAGAGTGGGCCCAGGTGTCATCCATTGTATTTTTCATAATATTCCATGTGGAGAAGGAAATCATTTCACTCCATTCAGGGAGGATTGGAAGGAACTGGAGCTACTTCAAATTCAGAGAACGGAAACGAATAAAAGGAAAAGAATTGAATTCACACATTCAGAAAAAGAAGACGAGAACCGAACGGAAGGACGTTCTTCATTTTTTAATACTTTAAAATCGACCTTCACAAGCATACACATTTGGATTGATAAAATAATAGAATATTAGTATTTTTATTGAAAATTTCGAAGTACAATGGGC
>JAQGCB010001844.1:0-13070 GCA_034698835.1 Protaphorura tricampata
GCACACTCCAACAGTAGACATAGCAATTCCCGTTAACTACTACTAGCTAGGATTGAGTGGTAGGTTAACAGTAACAATATTCATTTAATTACTAATAACTAGTATGTAGCTCCCTAAGTTAGACCGACCTGTAAGTGTAGGCGAATTAACGAATAGCTTGGAATTGTCAAAGTATGATTGGAAAGAAGACACCCATTTCAACATGAAGTTGTATAGAATAGTAAAACAGTCTGAGATTATGTTTCGTAAAATATCTCTGGTTATCTACTCGGAGAAAGGCAGCATGAGTTGCATTTTAGTTTTCTTCAAATCTAAGGCAATCCGATAGAATGTAATGTAATGTAATACGAAATGATGCCTTCAGATGAGAAAAGAGAAAACGGTTTAGTACTCCCCATGGTGTAATGGGGAGGAAAAGAAACTTTTTGTCTCCAGTGAATTTCTGAAAGCAATAGAAATCCAAGGCACAGCTTGTTTCAATAATTCCGTTGGAGCGAGAAGACAGAATCAGTTGTGATTTAAATGTGCAGTGGGGTTTGTCAAACTACATAAAGACGTAAAGACAAGTGAGTGGGTTTATTGTCTAATTAGAATAATTTCTTTGTTATATTCCAAGGACAAAAGCATATTTTGGACGATTAATCACTTGTCTTTTTCTTTGTTAAGAGGGAATTTCAGAGAATGTCAAATTCATAGGTCACTACTACTGCACAAACACACTGTATTACTGCAAGGTTGGAATTCATGGAACCGTAAATATATAAAGCAAACATTTTTAATTACATATCAGCTCCATGTTTTAGTACTTTCGGAGTCCGAACTACTTGATATGCCAGACAATCCCCACGTAAAGGCAAAGTCAAAATTACATATTGTTTTGTAGTAGTCTTCCTAAATAAAGTGGTATAAATGCTCCTGCGTTAATGCCTGTGTCATATATTAAAGTTGTGAAGTATTAGACTGCAAAACGCAGGAGGAATTTTAGGTTTTACAATTAAAGAAGGATTACACTCTAGTCTACATCGCCTGTAAATTACTCTTAAAGCAGCCTCCCTGTGGAACTAATTTGTTGAAAATGGGTCCAGTGGTTTTTCAATAAAGATAAAAAAGTTAGGGAAAAGTTAAAGGCTTTGATATGGCGTTTATAAAAGGACGCATTTTTACTAGAATTTCAAATTCTTCTCACACAGTCAAGTAACGGGGTGGATTTCGTGGAAAAGTTCTGGACGAGTTGGACGTATGTTACGGTCGAGAGAAATACTTCAACTAGAACTTGGCCCGATCGATGGTCTACCTTGTAAAATTCGATCGTACATATGGAAGTGGCAGTACAGTTTGTGGTTCATCTTGATAATACTCAGAATTACTTCCTGCTTGGCCTCACATTCGAGCACTAAGCAATGATACCAAAATAATGATATCCGTATTAATCCACAAGTGATTTATGTGTGGAAGTTGGTATACAAGTTGTCTAGTCTGGTAAATCTCTCATAAATAGTTCAGCATCCGGTTCTCATGCTAATTCACGTATCAGAAGTATCTCGTAAAATCTGGTACGTAATCCGACAAGGTCGATTGGAGTGAAGCCCGTTTCGTTAAGTTGCATGTGCGGTTGACATTTCGAAGCTTCGTCCCAAGGACACATTAGACTACTGGTGCAATGCAGAGTAAAATTGGGTACGGTAAATGTGTAAATACTCTTTACATTCAGATGTCAAGAGACAAGCTGTAATTCAAACGAATGAAAACAAAATTTACGAGCTTAGAGCGGAAATTAAAGAATTTGATTGCAACGCTAGAGCATCTTAGAATAAAGTTGAAGAAAGGGGTTGTTAAGGAGGTCGGGAGAATGCGGATAAGGAACAAACTCTGTACAGAACAGAACAGATAGTCTTGGTCTGAGCAATGCAATGCAATGCGTCGTCTCATTACTAATACATACAAGTTGTGCTCATTATTCGGATGTGTATTCCTTTACAACAGGAGTCAGCCATGCAACTTGAATTCGTAAAAAAACAGAAAAAAATGCTAGTGCCTTGACTCCTATACGAGCTAAAGCTAAATTACACATGGCATGACATTCCCTCTTCCTTCTTTTGGAAATGGAAATAGTGGAAATAAGCAATATACATACTTGCGCGGTTGCTCTAAAAAAGAACGTACTTCTATTATCATTAGAGAAGGACGCAAGAAATTTCTACTTTGACTTCCCTTCCATTACACATACTACGGAGCTTCCTAACAACCCAACTATTTGTTGAGACGGACCAAATTAATTAGACAAATCCCAAAACTCCCTCGCGATAAGCGGTCTAGACGAACCAGTTTTGGCTGTCTTAATGTCATCTACGATTGCAAAAGATAAGTTCAAATCCATTGGACGTTTGAGATGAGTTGAAACAGTAATCAGAACAGGATCCAGTCAAACCAACATGTGGTAATCGGGCCCATTGAGCCAAATACATCTTGGGGGAGTCTCATGAACACCATACTTTTAAGTAAACCCCAAATTTTGGTCTTCTGCGGGTCGCTGTATTTGGGGTCAAACAAATCAAGACAAATTCTCAGACCTAATTTCTCGCATCTTTCAGCGACATTTCAGGTTAACCGACATTAGTATTTTGTTGCTGATTAGTTTTGTTCTTCCGTGAGAATACAATCTAAGAGAGAATTGAGAACATTTTTCCGGGCATGCTGTCACTGCCCAAACTTTAAGTGTCAAGGTTTAAAAATAATGGTTTTTGCTATTTAATGTGTTCTTCGCTTACAAAGGTGCCGATTTCCGGTGAAAATTGGTTTCTCTCTGGAACCTGTCCAATGCAGGAATTGTACTAGAAGAAGGGGGTTTAATTCTTCATTTAAGTCTGAGGCTGAACAATTCCAACAGAGACAATAATGAGTCGTCGACATGCTGAGTCACCGAAGCATTTTGAAAAGAAGACCCTTTCCCCCTTCAGTTTCACTCACGAAAATGTATTAAAGAAATAGCTTCTTTGCGATATAGCATGCAATAATCCAGGGCATTTGCAGACTAGAAGTTGAACTGCGCACAGTTCAGGGCAACACAGCAGGTACTTCTAGTATTTCTTCCCAAATTGGGTTCCGACGACCTCGCGTTGCATTGGGAAGTTTTAACGTTACGTGACCGAACGTGAATAATGACAAACTTGGAAATGTGCAATGTCGCTTCGTCCACCCGATGATGGCCTTCTTTATTACACTAAGTCAGTAACTGGACTTGGACTGAGAATGAAATTGACTAGTGAACAACTCCCATTTCGAAGACCGGAAAACTGTAGTCAAAGAAACTGCACACCGCACCACACCGCCTGACTTTATTTGGCCAAGAGAAACTGAGAATATTATAATAGTCCTGGTCACGAAGAAGATGACAATTTCGCGTGTATTTTGTTCTTTCAGTAACGGCACAGTATAGTGCAACATTTTTATTGAAAGAACTTAACGGAGAAAGTTGACCTCATTTCTATGAATTCAGAATCGTTACCGCTATTTTTAAATTTAGGAGAGCTTTGGTTAAGTTGCAATGGACAATGTAATTAACATCCATGTGAATTTCTACAAATCAAAAAACAAACATTGAATTCTAAACGTATGACGTGTTTCATAGAATTCAGTTGTCCAATCTTGTCGAATAGAATCTCTGCTTTATTATTCGCTTCAACCCTTTGGGTACCAATAAATGTGCGCCGATGAATATCAAATTATAATTTGGAAGCTACCATGCGCCATACGTAACGTGGTTTTATTTTGTGAATGTAAAGGATCATCCTCTAAATGCAATTTATGCAGGATTGTGTTGTCTGTAGAAAGCCACAGGGGGAAACGTCATTGATTCTTGGATTGTCCTGGGGGAGAATTGCATAGTATTGCATCGTAGTATTATTGAATTTACTTCGAAAGTTGGCAGAAACCAAGTCAAATTAAAGTTGAAAATTGAGCTTGCAGGCAAATCTGATCCATAATCCTATTCCTTGAACCCGTGGATAGATCCAAGAGGAAATTGAATAACGTTAGTTGGGGTTCATGAAGCCCAGTATCGAATTAGGCATTAGCCGGTTGCGTGGAGATCTATTTTTAGTACAGTTCCTTTAGAATTTGGTGGATCCTCTAAGATTCGAGAGTCTCATCGCATTCACACTGGTGAGATTAAACTTATCCAGCCAGCTCGTAGCCTCTTTACTTTACTTCTGACTAAACGTGTAATTGAGAACTAAATTTTATCATAAGAAATTTATATGTGAAAATTTTCAAATGAGTCCCAACAAATACGTCCATTCTAAACTGAACTGAACGCGACTACGAATTGTCAGCCAGAATATTTATATTTTGAACAACAGAAGTTCGGTTTGTATTACGAATACGAATACGCCCTATGTATAAAAACTTAAAGTACACTGTTTTCCATTTGTGCTTCAGGATTTAGGTATTGGAGTGTATATTGTAATTTTAATTTCCTGGACAGACATCATTCCTCCGAGACGCTAGCAGTTTCTAGTTCCTTCACGATACTGTTCGAATACGTAGTACACGGCTTCATACACGTAATCGAAAATCTAATCTTATTTGACAAGCTAGACAGGGTTGAGTACTCCCAACTTGAGAGCTTAACTTAGCTCGATATCAGTAGTTTTTCTTGCACTTTTTGCTTTCAAGCTATTGATACTCACCGTAAATCTATAGTATTTGTAAAAATTGGTCCCTCTTATTTATTAATACTAACCATTTGCCGGACAATTCTAATGGCAATAAGAATGATTTGACTCTATATAAAAATTGAGACATCAAATTATTTTGATGTTCGCAACTAATGAGATTTTTGCTAACTATTATATTTACTATGAACTGGACAAGTCGGAAATTAAAATCTAAGCATCACAATTTTTTCTCGGACAGTAATTAGAGCACGAGATATATAGAAATACAGAAGTTTTAATATCTCGATGATTTTACGAACAGAAATCGATCACTAAAATCAGTAACACCTCTACTATAGTGGCAATTTTTATGAATGAATGAATGGATGGAAGAGAAGTGACCATGAATTGTGAATTGTACACGTAGCCCATGCAGTTGCGGAAATGTAGAATCCATGGGTATGATTTCATGGACCCATTTTGGAACCAGAAAGGAAGGAAGTTTCTTGTCACGCTCTACACCTAAACTTTCTAAAGAAAGAGCACGGGGTTCCTGTTTTCTAATGAATTCCTAAATCAAAGTGATGTTCGAATCGCACGACTGACTTTGAATTACCTCTAAAATACTGAGACTCCTTATGCTCAGAGACCATTGGGAAATAGTCTGACAAACAGTTTCGATTAAAGATACGAATGTAGAGGTTGAGACTTTATTTGAGGTAACCAACTTGTAGTATCGAATTTAAATGAATTCAATTCATTATCTCATTTCGACGTATCACTAGTGGAGAGTTGGAGAGTGCATTTATTTGCGTAGCATATTTACGAGTTGTATCGTCGCACTGTCCTAAATTCGAAGTAGTCACTACTGAACCCACATTGTCTTGGCTTAAATTGATTGATAACTTGCATACATCACGCGTACACTTCTTCAAGGTTGGTAAGGAATTTACTATAGCGTGATATCGACAGAAGCACCATTATCAGTACATCCATTAGTCTCACAAAAGAAATTTAAATTCTCTTGAATTTTTGTGTATAGGTAATAGAAAGTTTCAAGAGAATAAATTGTGTTTGTGTTTATAGTTTCTTAAAAAGAAACTCATTTCGATTAATATGCTAACAACGTATGCTTGTGTATACTTGGGTGTCCGACAAGTCGAGAAGATGCATGGAAGGAGATAAATTATAATTTCCTAATAAGCTCCAAGTGTTTCTCGTCAAAACTTTTCTTTTGAAACCAAACAATAGATGACTGGTACGTAAAGGAGAAATGCAACTTCCAATTTCCTCGGTTTCGCTTTCGCCATGGCGAATCCTTAACAAGTTTCGATTTTTCTTTACCTTTTCCCAACGGGCTTTTCTTCTTGCCTTTTCCTCCCCAACAACCCGACCTTCCATTTTGGTTTATATCCGTATTGGTATCTGGAAATGAAATTGCCGTTCGATCCTGAGTGCGCCCTCCCATCACAACATTATGATTGATGGTTGATGGAAAAAATAAAGCAAATAAAAAGTTTATATAGTTTATTTAGTTAAAGTCTGGAAGGAGGGTGATGGAATCGAAATCGTAAACTCAGTTACGCCAAATACACTAGTGCACTCACATAATATGTCTGGAGTACATGAGTGCTCTCTTTTCCTGGTCACAGTCTGTCACAGCGGTACTGGGAATAGGAATTCATGCATGTTGAAAAGTTTGCACTTCAAATTTTACTTTCATTTCACGGGTGATGAATTAAGAATACCTTTCCTTTGTTGACCCAAGGAATTTATTCTTTAAATTTGTTGACTTTTCCTAAGTTTTCATAAGCGCAGTGGGGGGATACTACTAGGTTGAAGTATTATGGTGTTATGGCATGCCATGAGGCAAACTTTCTCGGGTTTGGCTCGCTCTTCGAAAATTGTGATTCTAACTCTTTAAATTATAACTTTCTCCAAAATCTAGCGCCGAACGTAAATACAAGTCCTTCGTTTGACATTCACAAAAAAAAAACTTGACAAATAAATATACATGTCTACAGGAAAAGGAATGTATATGTAGTACAAGACAGATGAAGTATTCATGATCTTTTTTATACCCACTCAAATTGTGCTGATACGAATTCCGGACAGTACGAGTACTCCACTGTCCTGTTTTTCTTTACTCAATAATAAATGCTAGCTAGACGCGGACCTGACAAGTACATTTTAGTGGCAGACAAACTGTCACAATGAAGGAAATCTAAAGTGTTTTCACTTCCGACCAACACTTTCTTTCATTCTTCCGAAAGAATCCTCAACTTTTTTCTTTTGGTACAAAAATGATTCGAATGGTACAAACACAAAAAAAAAAGAAGTCAAACCATGTTACATTTTTGCTCATCTTTGCTCTCAATACAAAAAAAAGGTCTATGGAATCCGGGTGACTTCAGCGCAGCGATGAACCAGACAAGTGACGCCGCCGCCAAAGAAAACACCACGGACCGGAGTTCTGCTGTTCCGTTCAGATTTCGCCAACTTTACCGCTTACTCTTTTTTTTTGCATACTAGTCTGGTCTGTGCCGTGTCAGCCCCGCTTTTGCTTTCTCATGAATAAATTCATTCGACAGTCGGCGACATAATATTTTTCTCTGAAGGCCAAATAATATTAATAGTAAGGGAATGTAAATGAAAACCCAAGTATTTTCAAGTTTGGTTTGAGCCTTATCACCAAAAAAAGTATATAAATTTTATAATCTGTCTCCTCTGCCTAAGTAGGGACGGACACAGCAATACCAACACACACTTTAGTCGTCCAATGAATGTATATATTTCTTCTTTTTTTCCGCAACAATGAAGTATCCAATTCCACATGGATAGTTCATGAAACGCCATTCTCATTTATCATAGTGAAGTGTATCATCGTCTGGGATCCTTTATGGAGAAGGAGAGGGCGGGGCAAACCTTCTAGATCCGCAAACTGGGGTATACTGTACTGACGACGACACACTTTCACAAAAAAAAATACCATTACAGACTGCCAAGAACTTTGCTCTCCTCTGCGAAATTATGGAGTGGAAAGAACTTGGAGAAAAAAAAGAAAGTCATTCATACCTTCCTGTGTCTTTTGAATTGAAGAGGAGAAAGAAAAAAAACATGTGGTACATACTTGGGACTTGGGAAGTCTATAAAGGACTTGACATATGGTCAAAAAAACTAGAGGGTTGTCAAACTTCTCTTGTCTGTTCAAATAATAAAGTTCTTTCGTAGTCTTCTGGCACTTTTTGTATGCTATTCGTCGTTCGAGGTTGACACAAGGGAAAAAAATTTGATGAATGAGCTCCCGTGGTTTTTGCTCTGGATTGGAACTGTTCCTATTATCTGAGCAGTGAGTGATTATGATTTAATCACTAGTACAACGTTCCGAGCCAAAATTATGCTGGTGCCGTGTTACTAGTGACTTATATCTGAAAAATTAAACTAGGCAAATAGACGTTGTAAGGGTAAAGTAAACCCATTCTTAGAAAATCACAGATTCTATATTAACCTCGTTTTATAGAAAGTAGGCTTGTAGAGATTAAATTGATTTATATATATATGTTTAATATGACTAATTGGTTTGATCTGTAAGTAAGTACAGAGGAGTCAACTCCATTCATTCATTCAGTTGTCCGGAATCAGATCGGGTTGTGCTTTGTGCTATTGGGTTTGTACTGTAGTAGTAAACAGTCACAATTTTGCTAATACTGATGCCTTGTTCTCCATTGTGCACATTTTGTGTAAAGGGACAGCTAACTAACTCAACGAATCGAAATGTGCGGTAACGTTGGATAATAACCTTGTCGGTGAATGTCAATTAAATTCGCATAAATGCATGTATGGACTTCAAATGACAATCTATAACTCGTCCAGACTTCAAATCAGGTCCCACTGTTAAATACGCTTTCGAATATTTGGGGTTTATCCCCAAAAATTCTACCCGACCAAAGAAATAACTTGGAGACAGTTTCGGTGACAGTAGTAAAATAGAAGGACGGAAAGATAAAAGACCAGGACTTACATAAATTCCTTGGAAACCCGTAAAACATTATTGTGCATTATTGAGCCCTAGAGCCCGGGAGCGAACAAGACGAAATGGCCTTGCAAATACGACATAAATGTGGTTCCGTATTCTTTGTCTTTGGGCTTTTGGCTTATCAGTTCATTGGCACTTTCTCCTTTTGTTCGTAGGACCATCTGATGTAATTTGATGTTTGTCTCTTACAAAGTCCCTATTTTCCTCAGCTATTGTTCTTCGTCAAAGTCAACCAAGGAAGGCAGGGAGGCGGCAAGGAAGCGTGCGGATCGAAGTTGTGACTTATGTCTATAATCTAAAGAGCCAATTCGTACTTGGTACGGCACGGTTACGGTTTACGGTTGGAAACTACTTATTGGAAATTAATGAGTCTTCGAGTTTTCCTCCACTCCAAATTCCATTTTCCCCACCGTACTACTTACTGACTTGTCACTAGTCATTCCAATCCCACTCCTTCCCTTCTCTGTTTATTTTATTTATCACCTTAGTTTCTTCCAAGTCCAAAACTCGTCAAGAACAAAGCTAAAACAAAATCTTTTTAGTTCGACAGAGTGCCTTTCCCTTTCTCTCTATATTTTATATTTAGTTCGTAATACAAAATCTCAGCTCTCCTCCTTCAAGCTCAAGCAAAACAAAATCGAATTATTCTCACTCATTGTCATATAGGCATCTAGGCAAGAAGAAAGGACTCGGCAAATGGGAAACCAGCCCACAGTACTGTCACTTCATACTTTGGATTGGAACAACGAACATGGTTCATTCATTAAAAACCTCTTATATAATTTTCCTTTGATGGAATTAAGTCATGTTTGTATAATCTGTATTTGTTTGCCACACAGGATCTAATTTTCGCTTAGGCTAATTGGAAACTTTACTTCTGAAATGGTTCCAAGTTGGATTCCAATCTTAGAACGATACAAATCCATAAAGCTCTTATCGTGTTTCCTTTCTCTCAAACAATTTTCAGAATAAAGAGATTTAAGGGATAAAACCAAAGACTCAAATGTGTGGTGAAAGCCTGCCATGTTAACACACCCACCAGAAGACAAACCTCAGCGAAATTGTTTTGACTGCATTGAAGTCATGTGTGAAGAATAGCGCGGATAGTGCAGAACCCGATCCCTATATCGTTGGCGAAAGCGATGATGGTCTTAACATTCAGAAGGTCGCCCAGCCAATGTTGTGACTTGTACACTTTTCATTTTTCACCGGTGTAATAGTACCCATCGTACAGAGAATGTTCTCGAACATGTTAAAAGGCCAAATCACTGTGTATAACGGAGCAAAGAAAGTATGCTACCAGAAATACAAAGAAACTCCGAAAGACAATTGGCGTAAGAAATACACGTATCCAAAATGATACAGAGAAATCCAAATATCACACGAAAAGAATTTGAACAGAATGCAGTGCTCACAACAACACAATTTTGACAGATTCACAATCCGAATATGGAATATGTATTCTCACATGTTGTGAAAGTAGTGCAGTTTTTAGACGTAACCCTAGAAGATATTACACGAGCATTGATTTAACCGGGCTTAATTAAGAATTTAATTAGAATATGTTGTGGCCAAAGAGCTAGACAATGCAGACTCCATAACTTCCGCACTAAATTTTGTTCCTAAGACGCAAATCATATGTAGATTTTAGATCGCTGAGAAGGATTTATGGCGTGGAAATGATATTCCAGGGAAGTTAGTTTACTACAAGCTGTGGCAGTGGCATATTGTCCAGTAAAGAAGTTTTAGTTTCTAAAAACCCGCATTACATTTTTTCTTGTAGTAGAAACGAAGGGGTGAAAGTACAGGACAATTAGTTTCAGTCTAGATATTACCAAGTCGGACGACATTAGTGCAATGGGAAATTAAAGCATATCTTGGACCCCGTACGTAGTATTGCAGCAGTACGTCTGTCTAGCTTTACTTTGCTGGGCTCTAATTTTGCCAACGTTGACAATAAGTTTTACTAAAAGTCGTACCATAATAGCGTCTAGAAGAGTCCAGAAGACTCGACTTGGCAAAGATAAATATCTTGAAGGATTATCTCCTCGTCTGTTTGTCGTCTCCTCCTATGTAGCGCTCATGTTCACGATTCTAAACCACAAGATTAAACGTGTGGTATAGTGTACTAGAAACCCAAACCGAGTCGGATTCCTCCAAAATACCAAAAAAATATATATGTAGTGTCTGCCTGTAATGAGTTTGGTTGGTGACGGTCCAAAAGGAAGCCATTCTGTATTTTATACCATGGCTAGAAAAGAATGTAGAATGTGAATTTCATTGCCCGAACAATGCAATAGCAATTCATTTTCATGTGTGCGAGACCCTATCATTACCATCGAACTTAGTTAATTAGCTAACAACAACTAAGTAAGTAAACTACTAGGATAAAGAACATAAAAAACATTTTTGGCAACTTCTTACTTTGCTCTGATTGAATTCGACGTGCTCTACAGTTCTTCTTTTGATGAGTCCCACGACCACACTCCCTATTGATTCACTTTCACGGGTTTCAGTTTTGTTGTTTCATATATTTTTGGCTCACTAAATCCACTTTTTTAAAATTAATAGTGCACTAGCAATGCAAACAGTGAGGATGTTTTAGGATAATCCATTCCCTTCCCTTGACAGACACTAGAACGGAGAAAGTTTTCTCGGGGTGAAATAAAACACGCTCTCCGTCAATGATTTTTATGCAATGTCGTTTTCTTGCCTCCGTACCAAATTCATCTATCGCGTGGTCTCGTCTAATTCGTTCCTACTTCAACAAATAGTTTCTATTTTTCATTTTCTCCATTATAAGTTTTCTCGGTGTAGAATTTCATAGGGTTTGGGATGGAACACTACTGCTGGGTTTGAATTGTATTATTCGTAGTTGCAAAAAAGAGACCTGTGATCTGTGATGTTTGCTTTCAGTTCAGAAGGTTTATAGTTCATTCGGATCTCTCAGAATATATGACGGTTAACGTTCTCTTCTTTCTTTTACTACTGCGACGGAAAGGTTCACATGTGTGTTCCGCTCCAATTTATTTTCTACTCAGGTAACTTTCAACTGGTTCCTTTCTCTTTACTTTTATATGCGCTCAAGACAACGAGTGTAATGTCCGTAAAATCGATGAAATATCGTATTTTTTCTTTTTGTTTTACCTAAGATAACATTTCCAGGGAACAAAATATGTGAGACTTGAATTACCGGAAGCACATATATAATGTTAGACTTGTCAGTTTCACCTTTCCATAATAAACTTAATCCTCATGCCTAGCGCACACAAATCGGGAAACAAGCAAACAAAAATTACACATTATAAAATAAGTGGCGGAGTAAACCGCGTGTCACAAAAAAAATTGTGTGCCTTTCAAATAAATGTTAAATGTTATTTTACAATCACTGAGATCTTTGGAATTGTGTATTTTTACAGAAATCTTTGGAATCACTAATAAGAAAAATCCATTCACTAATTTTTGCACCACTTTAGGACTATAGCACCACAGAGATATGTTGTATTCTTTAGAACTATGTATATTAACCTTAGGTGGAACACTGAACCGCGGGTTGTTGGCAGGTACGTACCAACTAGGATAATGCGATGTATACTTGACTCCAACTACACCGAATATCCGAAACGGGAGTTTTTCTCTGAATTGTGGCTTGGAGCGCATGGATAGGCGGTGGCACAGTACAAGCGGTCTCATCCCTAAAATCTTGTTTTTTTCCGCAGTGTATTTCCTTCAAGAAGTGGCCCATTTTTAATGATTTGACTTGAGATATCAGTACTACTGAGTACAGAGTAGAGTAGGTGAGCCCAAGCAAAAGCTTCATCGATTAACATCAATCTAATTATTCGAGACGATGGAAATAGCTTTTGAGTTAAAATTAATTTTTGGCTTAGAAACAGAGTGAAGGGTGGAAGGTGGAATATCCATACAACAAATCCTATTCAAAATCTGTACGTATCGCTGAGACACACTACCACTTCTAGAGATATTAGACACTGGAAGAGAAACTGTGATAGCCGGCGACAATTACTTCATAGAGTTTGACAGTACAAAAGAAACCATATATTCGACAAACTTTCAGAGTCAATAAAAGTAGTCGCGACAAGGGAAACAATGAGAGACAAAACTTTTCTGTTGAGAAAATCAGACAAACTCTTGCATCCGAACGATACTAACCAAGGATAAAACTATACACAACACAGCCTGGGTCTTGAGTTGACAGATATTTTCGCAATTTTAGGCTTTATTTATCACAATACAGTATGATTATGTGTATTGTGTATTGAACCCTGGGGGCTCAGTCAAACGTTGTTTAGAACATCATGAACTACAGGGGTGGGACTTAAAAAGTGACGGACTTTGTAACTTTTTTTTACCTATAT
>JAQGCB010001845.1:0-13069 GCA_034698835.1 Protaphorura tricampata
ATGACAATTGTCCGTATTAATTATTTGCTTCCCTGAGTTTTTTTGTTCGTACGAATTTAATGCTTACGCTTCCTGGTCTATTGATTGGAAGGGTGTTGTTCTATACATTTTACAGGGTTCGTTTTCGCTGCATTGAATTTGATTTGTTTCAAATACAAACACAGGGCGCTTCGTACCACCTTGGTTTTAGACATTCTCTTTTAATGTACTTTGTGTACCCGTTCTCTTCATCCCGAAATTTATTTTATCTTATTGCTTCCATATTATCTTGTGATTGGTCATAACATTCATGTAAGCTTTGCCCAAAGTTCATTTGAAAGCTTTCGTATCGTTCTTCTGATTGCTTCTCTCATGTTTCGTTCAAGCTGCGTGCGATCTGTATTATTCGATCAGGAAAGAAACAAATGTAGACCCCGTGCTTGGCCATGTACCGTTTTCGTGCACTCCAGAGTTGTGAGGGATTTCCTAGGTATAACCTTGGAGCGTAAGCAACAGTAAGAAGCACTTTTAGGTAATAGTCCCATTTCTTTCATACAGACAGACATAGCATCCGCAATAAGTCATTACTCCGTATATTACGTCGCACGACTTAATAATAATTAGATATTTCCTTTGTAAGGTGTAAATAATTTAGAAGTAGGTAGCGAACGATGTCCAAGGCTTACATGATACCTGTGTTGTTTTTCAAAAAAAATAAATTCAAATCCAGGAGTGTTTTAACGCCCACAATGAATTCGTGAAATGGAAAAACAGTGGGCACTGGCGTGTACAAAATGTTCCATAGAAGTTGTTGAATATTTTATTAGGGGGAGTGTTTCCGCAATTGGCAGTATACAGTGTGATTCAAAAGTATTGGTTGCCCTAACATCTTTATCCGAAAATGAAAGCAAGGTCTTATCCAAAAATCGTATAATAATTTTGTCGGGGTCCCAAACACCGAACTTATTGTATTGTACAGTCTGGGAATCACGGATTAAAATGTTAGCAGAAGATCCACTGTCCGACTTATAACAGCGTCCCAGAACTGAACGGATGTTTCTTTCCTCATTTTAGAAAATGATCCGACCGATAATGCAATGGTTTGTCGAGAATTCAACCATTTAGAGAAATACTTGTTTCCCATAGATTTGGAACGTCGTTTAGCCAAATCCAATGCAGTTGTTGATAATACCATTATGAATGCAAGTTGATGAAGTATAACGTATGCAACTATTCCGAGAAAGACGTACATGACAAGAATTGTGGATGTAATCAAGATGTCATGGTTCAATTTAATCAAAGCGTAGTTCAACAATACAATCCAAGCACATAAGCCAAGAAAGGCAAACGGAACAAGATATTTGTGGACAATCACATTAGCTCTGTTGAACAGGAGTTGCAAGCACGTATAATGTAGACGCCATTTGTCGGTATTGGAATGGAGACTCTTTGATACGCTGCAAAATAAACGAATGTAATGTAAAAGACATACAACTGTGACTGAGAACGTACGTATAACTCACCAAAGTTGTTTAAGTGCAATCTGTGTAACAATGATTGGGATAATATATGATACACAAAAAATGAGTCCAGAGCACAAATTGTGTACAGGAATTATGAACATTAGTAGTACAACAATGAATACATTTGATCCAGATTCATATTCATAATTATTGCTCATTGTGTCTTTGGGACAGATTGGCAGCACATCCGCAATTGGGTTTACTTCACACCGAAACAAAATTATGCTCGATACAGCTCCCACCATTAAAACCAAAATCCCCAGACTCCCCTTCATTACCAGCCCTGTTATCCGGTCAATGTTTTTATGATGTGGAATGACACGGTCATTTGCAAGTAAAATAGCATAAGTGATAACTTTGTTGGCATAATCAATGACTTCTGAAATGAAAGCCGAATCATTCAGAAAAAGTATCGCACAGAGTCCACATATTATTAATGCCAATATACGTATGACGTAAATCATGTCACCAAACTGTACTCGTCCATTGATGGCATCTACTCCAAGAAGTATTCCTTGAGACAACGTACTCAAAAGTATAAAAATAGTTGAGATGATCCAAACGTACGTTCTCCATTTAGAATTGAGTTTTTCCAGTCTAAGCGTTGCATTATTGAAATGACATGGTCTTCCTTGAAGTTCAGCGAATATGTAAAACACTCCAGTCATTTTAAACGTCTGTGCAAATGGTGTTCGTAAATTCTTCAGGTTGTTCTTGTTACTTTCTACTTTATATTTCTTCCTTTTGAGAGTAGAGATTTTGGTGTAGATTTGACGAAATTTTGCCCAAATCATTTTGTCTAATTTAACATAAATCAATTTACTTGAACAAAAACAGTTTGCAGAAGGGTGAAGTTCGTTTTTGGAATAAATTTGATGTTTTATAAGTACGCGACTTCTTTCCTCAGGTCTCGTTAAGGAATATTTTCATAGAGAATGAAAATTAAAGCTATGAAAAAATTATGCAGGACAGTTAAAGGATTTCAACCCAAACTATCCGAATGCTAGGGATGGATTGCCAGTTTGGTTGAGTGTACTTGCATTTTATATGTCGAAGTGGCATTCAAATGGTCCGGGTTTCACAAAGATACTTCCCCGTTCCGTTAGGTTTGGGGTTGCGAAGATATTAAAAATTCAGTATTTCTTTTTCGCAAGTTTGTTCGCTGTCGACTGAACCGGAATAAACTTTTCCATGCGTACATGGGTCAAATCAAATTCTACCCGACCCATTTGAATATTTAACACACGTGTACACCTGTTATTGGATTAAGAGTTTCCCAATCTCTCCCCTTATGAAACAAACTTTCCAAGAGTGTTGTAAGTTGTAACGTCAACAGTATATAAAATATTTAAGGAACATAACAAATACCAGAGAACAGTCAAATCCAATATGCCGTACGCAGTACAGGAACAGTAAATCCATTTCAGTTAGCTGATCAGAATATGCATATTTTATGAAGCGATTGCCTGTTTCTGTTTATAGCAATTTCCACATTTGAAGAGGTTAATTTAGAAGTAACGGATTCACGAAGGACAAAAACATAGTCAAATGTCCAACGGGTGTGGTTAAATTCGATTTCGAAATTGAGGGAACATGAGCGAGAAAGAACAGCGACGGGTAAGAAATCTCAACATGAGAAACATATACAGCCTAAAATTAAAAATTACGTTTTAACAGTATCAATACAATAAATATGTTAGAAATTAAGAAATAAGAAAACTGTTCCATTGATGATTCGGTCCATCAAAGTCATCTTGGCTCTGTTCTCCATGTAATATAAACTTCCGACTTGCATTCGGATTGGAGCGAAAGAATAACAAATCCTCATTCCAATGTTTCTCCTCCGACGGATATCATATTGGACCGAAACATCAGTGCATACCTTTCTGAAGGAATGACAAAATTTCTCAGATGTCGAAAATAGATCACACATTCCCTTAGCGGCCGGAGTTAACATAGCGTAGGATGCAATTCCAGCAGTTACCAAGAATATGTAAATATAAATACTCTGTCATCTTTGATCCGTACTGCACAATAAATTGCAATCATAACTGCTACAGGTTAGAGTACTTTGAACCTTGGAATGTACAATTCTGCTATGCTTCCATTGAAAATGGTAGTCATAATAATACCTCTGTACATATTCGTGATTTCTTCAAAAATTTTAAGATATACCAGAAATAACAGGTCCAATGTTAGTTAAAAATTGATCTTACGTGAGTACATTTAACCAGAATGTAGCACTGAATACGTATGTATAAATTGCTGCTAAAATATTAGAATGAGGAATATTGCTCTTGAGACCATAAATAATAATAAATAATGTTAAAAGAGTTCATCTGGTTGAGGGTACTGGAGAATTGATGACAACAGGATGAAATGCCCTGATGTATACAAAATCCGCATTATGTGGAACGCTAAGCGGTCAAAACGATTGGACCTTTGGTATAATTGTATTGTCTTGGACACGAATAAATGTGTACAAGCAGTACGCATAGGCTGAGAGGGTCAGGAGTTTAATATAATAAAGTTTCCATTTTGCTTTCGTTTTTAAGAAGCGCAACTCTGATTCTGACCATTCAAACGAAGTAAAGCCCATCATGCAACAAGCATTGGCTACAAATCTGACAGCTTCCACCTCGCGCTTGCTCAACATTTTATGACTAATGTTACGTATCGCCGTACGCGTACGGTTGTTCGTAGGGTGGTAAGTTGAATTCTCACTTCATCCAACGTTTTTGATATTCTTCATGGCGGATTGAATGATTTGTTGGAAATGTGGCTTCTTCAATCTGTTCCAGACGTGGATTAACTCATCTTCAAGAATGTAGGTAAGGACAAAGGAGAAAGGGACAAAGTACTTGGAATTGAACTTAAGTACGTTTGGAATTAAGAAAAAGTACTTGTGGACTTAAGTACTTTCAGAATTAAGTACTCGGATTTAGAGTTAAGTATACTTAGAATTTAGAAATGTACTTGGAATTGGAATTGAGTACTTTCGCAATTAGAAAAGTACTTTTGAAATTAAAATGACACTTTGAATTCTGTTTAAGTACTTCTGGAGTTAGAGAGATGTACTCGGAAATAGACTTAAGTACTTCTGGAGGAAATTGAATTAAGTCCTTTCGGAATTTGGACGAAGTACCTGCAAATGAACTTAAGTCATTCTGGAATTAGGAAACAGTGCTTGGAATTGGACTGAAGTACTTTTTTAATTACAGGAAACTAATTGGAATCGGACTTCATTTCATTATTGATCAACTCCTTTCGTGATTATAAATTACATAATACATTTTCCATCACAGTAATTATTAAATGCTAGAAATTAAATTACTGCTGCTGGTTGCTGGATATCTCATCTTCTGCGCACCCATTGTTAAAGTTAATTTTTGTGTCGGGTTAAAATTCTATCGTACGTATTTTAACCCGCAATAATTACATTCTATCAACGGAGACAGTTTTGGGTAAAATTAACCAAATCTGTGTATATTTTTACGTTTAAAAATTAACTTTATGTATTTACTTTGGCCACTAAACGGGAATGTGATTCATTGACTCCACGAGTGAAACTAAAGAAGTCACTCTGGAAATACAGGACCATATGTACTGTGTGTCTTAACCTTATCGCTGAAAGGTTAGGTTGTATAAACGGGACTGGCTACCCAGAAGCTCGCTTAGTGTAATTCCATCGATCGAACGAACGGATTTTTATTTAATGATACACAAACAGGGCGAATGATGAAATTTGTTCGAATCATTAGACAACCCCATCCATGAATTCCTCGCTCGGTTCTAAAACTCCGAGAATATTTTTAATTCTACCGTGCAATTATAGACTTGGATCTGAAACCTGAGGAAATAATATCTAAATTTTTGTTGAGTGGTGGAATATTTCACAGTCAAATTGAGAGCTCGATATCGATTTAAACGTAGAGTCCAAATCAACCCGACGGACGGAAGTGTGTCATGCAATGTCACTTCTACCGACCATTAATTTCTAGGTCATTACGCGGATAGATGGGGATTTAATGATTTAATTGTACAAATGCAAATCGTCCACGGTTATGGGCTATTCCATCAAATGTTAGAATTTTATGTATGGTAAACCATGCAGTGCTATTATGAGTACAATTGTGTACTTGACTCAAATCGAAAGAATTATGCTGACCACATAGTCTAAACAAGCTGCCAAGCTTCATAATCTACTTCTACGAATAACATGTGCTGATATTGTCTTATATGTGCAAATATTTAGTCGATATTTGTGTACTTTCTAGCCTAACAATATAAATGAGGATAAATGATCCCCCAATATTAAAGTCTAACACTGTATACGTAGTGATTAAGAAAATTAAAACGATACAATTAGGCTGATGACAGCCTCCAAACAATTTCCCAACCATGTGAGGTAGCCAATTCGTGTCAATACATACAATGGACCTGATTGTCGGTAGTGGATGACTTTCAATGATCGTACATATTTCATATCTCTCCGTCTCAGACCGAATTGTATTCGAGCGTTGAAAATAAATTCTTGGCTCAATTCCGAAACTTTTGCAACGAGTATAGTTTGCACGCCTTCTCCAAATATTGCCAAAAAGACAGAAAAAATAAGTATGAGGCCTACTGTACCCATACCTGGCAAATGATTGAATTTGATGATAGCAGTCATTCCAAGAACAACAATGCCGGCCGTTAGAATGTGTTGGTACAAATGTACGAAGTGTTCCATCGGTTTGTTGGCGCTCACGTTCAAAACTTGTTTGCATCGATACACATTGAAAATGGTTGAGAATGGTACTGGACCCAACAGTGTTTCCGCCATATTGTTGTTTTGTGCAGCAGTTGCCAATTGATCACTGAGTGCTCTGCGGAGTTTGGGTTTGATGCATGACAGCCAATAAATGCAAGTGTGAATGTACAAAAGAGCAGTTGATATGATCAGAATGATTGGATTTTGAACGAAAAGAACGAGGCAACCCAAGCCAGCCGCGAAAGGGACGTGGGACAAAGACACCACTGGTTTGATGTCGAAGAGGTAAACCAATAAACGATGATGTGGATCAAAGTCGAAGAATATCAAAAGACCAAAATTGAACGGGATAGTAAAACCAGTCAGAAATATGATGAGCATGAGAATTTCTGTGATTTTGATTTGGAGTTTCATTGGAGGTTTTGATTTTTTCTTCAGCTGATCATCAAACATGTCTAAAATTCAAAAAACAATATATCTCAGAATTAAAAATTAAATTAAGAATTTAAGTTTACCCTGAAATGTCTCATCCATTTGAAGCATTTTGTTGATGAAGTCTGTCCAAGTATTACGTTCCGCGAATACTAAGAGGAGACCAACAGAATACAATTCCAAGGCAAAGTACGTGGTGTCTGCCAGGAGTTCCTTGAGGTCGTTGTCATCCTCCCAATAGTGATATACAACTCTTGCTCCCATCCCAATTAAAACCACAATTTGAATAGAGGCAAAAACTTTCCAAATTCTGAATTCCCAGCCAGTTCGTCCTTTCAGACGCCATGTTCTCCAATCCCAGACAAGTGGAAAGCAAGAGAATGAACTGATCTGCATCACGGACACAAGACATCCGAACAGGAAAATAGTTTTTGTTGAGAACATGATCGCAACCAAGTAAACTGTTATTGAATTAAATAAGAGTTTAATAAGCCCTCAAATTAATTAATAATTGATTTCTCCACTTTCTAAGAAAAATGTAATTTTGGCGGTAATGTATAGATGATTAAATTCTAATAGGAAACAGGTATGTTTGTTAAGGCAACAACCATAGGTTTTCTCATATTTTATTAAACCACGCAGTCAATTTAATAACGTTTTGAATGAAGTATTAAAAAGAGCGACTTGTGTTTTGTGGTTTCCGATACAATTTTCGTTGAAGGGGTTCAGTAAAAATCCGTAAGATGTGACACAATCGTCATTCACCCCCGGCAGTTTGAAATTCTCGCGCAGAAAATATTGGAGCCAGCAACAACTCGCTCTTGATTATTCTTACCTCGCCGAACCGTAAGTTTTCCTCGTAATTTCAATTCGGCCGCCAACAAATCTACCTCGGATAAATAAGATAGAAAATAACAAATACGCAAGAAAATTCCACAAAATATGTGATTGTAGGTTGTAAATTATGGGTTCGTACACTTGGCCTTTTTGACTGCGTTAGATATTGAAGGAAAACTCGGTTCAATTCCAATAGAAAACTACAACCTAGTCTAGCACGGAGTTATTTCTATTACACAACATAAGTGTGGAACACGAAAGGGTGTTTTACCGGATGTGATAATTCTCACATTTATTATCTTGCGGGCACAAAATTTCAACATCACCTATCAAACATTCAACACGAATTGAATCGACTTTCCAATCTCTATTAAAATCTATCCACTGCTGTCTTTTCATCGGACAACTGACATGCACGCGTAAAAATAAATTATATTTGTTTGTGTTACAATTTTTTTTTGTTTCTTAGTTTCTGATATTAGTTAACGACGCGATTCCCATCCATCTCTTATTTTATTTTATATTTATTTACACAATTTTCATCAAAATTGCATCCGTGGAGCTTCAGGAACTTCAGTTTAAAATAAAATTAAAAGACAACAAGGTAGACAGAATAGATTTTACATACGAGATAAGACCCTGATATCTACATAGAGAAATCTAATGCTTATTTCAACACATGAACTGACAATGAGGGACACTATAACACGGTTAATATTTAATAATGCGTTTCCGACAAGAGTAAGACCAAGGCCTTGAACAGAAACTAATAAAAATCCCATAAGACATGTCCAGCACAGCAGAGAACAGGTGGTGGAGATCTTATTCCTAAAATCCTCCTTATGGTGTTATCTAACCCCCCTATAAATGAAAACAATATCAGTCAATTTTAATTTCAATTTTTAATTAAAAAATAATATTTTCTGTGCGTCAATTCTGAGAGAGGACGTAAATGTACGGCGTATGTAATCTTCCTTATCTAACTTTAATATTGTTTTGGTCAGGATCCTCACGTCATGTTCATGTTTTATGAATGAAAGCACGGAACAGCTACGCGTCACGCAAAATTTAATAAGAAAAATACTTGTGACTTCTGGGAATTTGAAATATAGCGTCGCAGCAGCTAATAATATTTTAGGATGGAAAAACGTAATATTTATGAGGGTTTATTTTTTATTATGGTCAAGTATTATATTGTGTTAAGCGTTCGTTTATTTTTCTGGGTTTTTGTATAATTTACATGACATATGGAACTTTACCGGCCTGTTAGATTTAATATGATTTAAAGAATATATGTAGTCGAATGTAGGCTTCGCCGGATATTGTCGCCTACTTATTACGAATTCAAAAGTGTTTATGAGTTCATGGAATAGTTCGTGTCTAGAAATCCCAACTTTTCTTTAGATTGTTAGCTCAACAAGGAATGAAACTACGTGTCCTCTGTCTACTCTGTCTGACTTTAATTCCACTTTAATTCCACTTTAATTCCACTTTAATTCCATTCATTCAAAAAAAATTACTACCTACCAAAACTATGCATTTTTTTAAATTTTCGAAAATAATTTTGTAAACATTCAGTCTTCCAATATCCAATATCTTTCTTCCAATTTTTCCACATTTAAAAAAACCGAACATTTTTTGACTTGAAACGAATGAATAACACTTGTAAAAAATATAATTCAAAAATTTTGAAAACGATCTTAGGAATTTTCTAAACTCTAAATTTAACAAATTTAATTCTTTTTAGATAAGGTTCATTTTGCAAATTTTGAAATCTATTGTAAGATATTCTCAAAAAAAAACAGAAATGAGACGGGTTTAAATACCGGGCTTGAGAATTTATACATATTCAAAAAGTGTGACCTCAAAACCTTCCCATTTCTACTAACTCCAACTTTCTCTCGTGTCAAGAAGAACAACCTCCAAACACGCCACTAGACGACTACTGTGACTAATTAATTTGTTTTCTACCATTTAATTCGACGACTTCCATTTTCCAACCAATTAAGCTATTATAAATAAAAAATGTTGTTTTTATTTCCTTCTGTTTATGGCTTTCCGTAAACTAGAAAAGTCAACGTGACCATTCCGAGATACTGGTAGTAGTCAGGCAGAGAGACTCGGAATTATTTCACCCAGAAATATCCATACTTCAGCTTCATAATGATTTCAAACAAAGTTAAACTAGTACTTTTTGAACCAACCAAAATATTTTACTGGTTTTACTTGTCGCCATTTCGATTCAATCCAGTTTTGAATAAACTTGAGTCAGTGAATATCAAGAGAATTTTCATTTGGAAATATCTGACGGTCTGCAATTGCATATGGCATGTGTGGGTTCTGTATTGTTTCCTCCAAGCATATTTCACAAGGGATTTCGGTATGCTGGAATTATTCATTTTTTTGTTCATGATGCCAATGATGTTACTCGGGGTTGTGAGTCAAATCGCATGTGTGCACTATCGTGAGGACATCATGGAGGTGTCGAATCTACTCCTGTGCTTCAACGACAAAATGGGTACATTGTAGATTTTTTTTTCAAAATTGTTACTCCGAAAAACGTAGTTTGGTCAAATCCAAAATTTTCAAGAAAAAAAGTTTCATAAAATTCGAAATTTGGGAAAAGGCAGATTTTTGTCGATTTTTTTTTTCAAAACTTAAAATGCCAAACTTGGTTGTTCAGAAATTCGAATTTTCCAAACTATTTTTAGAAATTTTGATTAGAATATTTTATAAGAAATTAGAAAAAGGATTTTTCAAAAAATTAATTGAAAAAGATTTGTAGTTTGTAAACAAAATAATTTTGAAGGATGTATTCGATGAAAATTGATTTTTTTAAAATTTATGTGTACAGCGAAGGCTTACGATTATGACCTCAGCAAGCCGGACAAACTCTACGCTGCCTTACTCGGAATCAGCTTCAACACAAAAATGTTCTTAGCGACTCAAGTCCCGACTTTCATCGCATTCTTCAATCTGCCTATGTTTAAGAATGTGTTTGCCAATCTCTATCTCTTTTGGCCGAACTTCTATGGCAAATCACTCTGCGCCATCTGTTGCACAATTGGTCTCTACATTGAATTCTCACATTTATTGATTATTCTTCCGGCCATCCTTCATCATTTGGTTGTGTTCACAAAAGCCTTGAACTACTTGGAACGGTAATTTAACATTTTATACGATAAAATGGTATTTTTCCTTATAATAATTTTTTATTGATTATTTTCTACTAGTGAACCCGGTGTGTTAACTGAGCATCAAATACGAGTGGAGTACAGATCCATGGAACTCATTCAAAAATGGTTCATGTACATTCTGCAGTATTGTTTGGCGGGTTATGTCATTGTGGCAAGTCTCATGGCCATTTGTGTGGGTTACTTGGTCATCAAACACTTTGACAAAATGTCAATCTTCATTTGGCTAATGTTCGTGTCAGTCGGTTGCATTATCATGACTGTAGGATCTGTCATGGCAGCTCTATGCGCCTACATCACAACCTCTGCGTCCAACTTCTTGTCTGCCAGATCATTTTTGGGTGGGCGAAGAGATGAACAAAGAAAATTTTGGAGATCATGTCTGGGGATTCAATTCAATTTTGGAGTATTCTCCATCACAACAGAATCATTTGTCTCATTACTGGTTGACGTCGTCATTGGGCAAATATTAAATCTTTTGATGGGTTACTAAAATTATATTTACTTTCGACGTAGTTGTAGTTTGGCTCTCTCACTTTTTCTAAACGCATTCTATTATATTTATTCTTATTCGCCTCCAGATGGCGACACAATTAACCCCTACTAATTAATTCAGCTTGAACATATCTGTATTTTGCAAATAAAATGAAATATTAAATGAGGGTTAGAAATTCATGTTTCTAAATATTTATAAATACCGTACTATCCCGATTAGAACACCCGCGTTGTATTTAAAAAGCGCGCTACATACGGAGTACAGGCGCAATGTAACACATAGGCTCTTATGGAGAAATGTAGCATTTGACCCGCGTTCTATTTGGAAGCCGCGTTCTACTCGGAACCGCGGTCTAATAGGGATATTACGGTAGACATTTTCTAGTCACAATGTACTGACAAGGGAATGCCGCCACCTGTATACCAGGACCTTGAGCCGTCATATTTTTTTCTGAGTGCACTGTGATGCCCTGAGTGGGGTTTGGACAATATTTTCGTGTTGAAATTAAAACACTCCAAATTACAAATTTTTGAAATTTTTCGAAATGCAAAGTTGGAAAAACAGCATGGGATTTAACACGTAAAAAATCAAAGTTCCTGGGGGGTACCTCAGGGAAAGTTCGGATTTTACTTTCTCCTTACTCCTAGTGCTAAAGTCATGTCAACATGGTAAAACCCATGTTGGGCAGTACCCCTACCAGTAAGGCCGCACTGGGCGTGGTTGAGTGGCAATGCCTTTCTGTCTGGAGTGCTATCTGGAATTGCACCATAACATGCTGGCTAGCCGATGACCTCATTGCGCGTTGTAGGAGCGATGAAAAACAAGTTGGACGTTATTGACAGGTTCAGTAGTCAACCTGGGTTGTGGGAGACAGGAAGAGGAAGGTGGTCGTTATTGGCAGGTTATAGTCAATCTGGGTCGTGGAAGTCAGAAAGGGGCAGGTGGTCGCTATTGACAGGTTTCGGGGCAAGCGTCCATCAGTTAAATCCTGTCACTAGCGATCACCTGCTCCTTTCTGACTCCCACAACGCATATTGACCTGTGAACCTGTCAATAGCGACCACCTGTCTCCCGCAATGCAGAATGACATTAGTACCTGTTAATAAAGACCACTGCCAACGCAGATGCACCTCTGAACCTGCGAATACCGACTATCTAGCATTTTCAACTGTCAGGACGTATGACGTTTGAACCTGCCAATACCGACCACTTTGATTTTCGTCGTTGACGATGAAGTCATGTAGCAACCAAGCTCTAGTGGTCAGATTCAGGACCCATATACAGTGGACTCTCTATATACCGAACTCGAGAAGTGCACCAAAAAGTGTCCAATAAAGGTAAAGTTTAATATACAGAAAGTGGAATAACTAGAAAGTGTATGGAAACGGAGTAGGGTTTCGTTCCTGACATTCTGGTCGGTATAGAGAGGTGTACGATATATGGGAGGTTTATATATAGAGATTCCACTGTACACTCACTCATTGCTTGCCTATTCCTAGGGGTACTACTACCCAAGATGGGTTTTACCATACTGGAGTGACTTTAGCACTAGGAGTAAGGTATATTGTCCAAACCCCACTCAGGGCATCACAGTGCACTCAGAAAAAAATATTACGGGTCAAGGTCCTGGTATACAGGTGGCGGCATTCCCTTGTGAGTCGAACACGTTGTCTTGATGAATTTCAGTGTGAAAATAAATTAATCCCCACAAAAATGGTCCTAATAAAACCAACTCAATCTCTACGAAGAACATGCATGCAATGATATTTAAGAAAGCCTAACAGTGAATGTCGTATGAATTATATTATAGACATGATTTTCCTCACAAAACCACACCTGTCTAGTCTGAATAATA
>JAQGCB010001846.1:0-13068 GCA_034698835.1 Protaphorura tricampata
GGAGCCGGCTGTGCGCGCGAATTCGCTGGTAGTCCACGTGCTGAGTGCAAAAAATTACCATTCAATTCATGGTAGATCATTGCATTGTGCCACCAACCACCAATGTTTTGGTCTTCCAACATGGCATGGGTGGTTACAATGGGTGGTTACAATGGGTGGTTACAATTGGCCACCACTGCCTTACTTCAGCCAAATGACTAATTAATAACAATAACGAATTTTACATTTTATTATTGAAGCAATTACCACTCATTAACCAGCAGCATAAGATTTTGTAGAATAGGTACGTAGTAATACGCAGCGGCAGTGCGGTGCAGTGTGCACTACGTAAATATTAACATTGAATTTGTCATTGTATGTATGTAATAACAGACAGTCAATGTAAAATAGAACGTAGAGGTCATTAGGTCATACTGCTAAATACGTGTATGTGTCATTCCTAAATTTTCAATACTTGCACGTATTCTCACGTGTCAAAACATTTGCAACGTGCATGGTGAAGACGGAGACGGATCATTTTTATTGTGCTGCGATTAATGAAGGAATGAATCATAATTTCAAAGCAATACAGATGAAAATGTGCCTATGCATAATATAAATTCCAACATTCCAAGTCCAAAGCGTTTATTTGGCCAAATTCTCAAAGCGTGGTGGATTAGTTCTTTGGTTTGTCAACGTTTTCAGACTGACAAATGAGATGAGTATTTCTTTCATTCTAAATGCCATCATAAATGGATTTCATTTGGACATCGTTATTTCGTAGTATTACGGTGTAAATATGAATTAGTATGCAAGACAATCATTACTTTTATTTCATTTCATTCATATATGTAATTTTTTAAGATTTGAACATTGGAAGTTTGAAAGTCGCAACAGAAAAGATCTGTTCTGATTTTGTGTTTGGTTATTTGAATTACATTTCAGAGGAAGCCGTGCTCATGTCACTTTATTTCACTAATGGAAATAATAAATATGAATTGAATGAAACGGATTTTGGATTATCATCCTCATCCTCATCCCATGTATTTGGCCCAGGTGTCCCTTGTGTCGTTCCAATCTTTCAAACATTAAAACTTTTTTTTTTGAAAAACAAAATTCATTGAAGATTCAGATTCAGGATGATTAAATTATCATTTTCTAAAGTAATTCAAATGCTGAATGGTTTCAACTAAATAATAAAGTTTAGTTAAATTGCCAATCTATCAATTTATCGAGTGACGACTAGTGTTGCAAAACAGGATTTTCTGGTGATTCACGTTGGAGTCTCAATTATTTTTGTAAAGTTGACAGTGTTCAATAAAATCATAGGGTTCTCTTTGAAATTTTTGTTGTAATCAATCGTAATACGGAACTTTTCGGCCATAAACAAGAGAAACTCCTAGAATGTTGAAGGTTGTTTCCATTTTCTGGTTGAATGCCCCTAAAAGACAAATACACTGTCGTTTTCTATGCACCCCATATCTTGAAGGAATCATTCAACTTAAACATGTGTATTTCAGATTCGTCAAAGCAAAGGCTTATTTGAAGTTTCTTGGGGATGCTGAAATGTAAAATTATCTAATCCTTGTAACAGAATATTTTTAATTATAGCATTACTTACTAAAGTTAGGGAAAATTGTGCGTATAGTGCTTTTTATTATCTATTATTTTAATCGCTTGGTTTTGCTTTATGATTAAAATTATATTCTTACTTTTATGTCTGGCTCAAAAATTCCAATTTAAACTACAAAGCCTTTCGATTTTTAAATTAAACAAGGAATGAATGCCGCTACGCGTGCTGTTGTACGAGTTGGACTTTACGCTGGCTGTAAAGTATATTTCATCAAGGAAGGTTACCAAGGAATGGTTGACGGAGGCGATCAAATTGAAGAAGCAACTTGGCCATCTGTTTCCGGAATAATTCACAAAGTACGTCGGATTTTCTGACTTGTAGTCTCCATATGTTTAAAACCTCATTACAATATTTATCTTATCAATTCCAGGGTGGTACCGTTATTGGCTCAGCTCGTTGCAAGGACTTCATGGTTCGAGAAGGAAGATTGAAGGCTGCGAAAAATTTAATTCTCAAGGGTATCACAAATTTGGTCATCATCGGCGGAGATGGGTCTTTGACTGGTGCCAATCTGTTTCGTCAAGAATGGTCTTCCCTGTTGGACGAACTCCTTTCCAAAAACGAAATTAATTCTGAACAAAGAACAAAATATGGACACCTCAACATTGTAGGGTTGGTCGGATCGATCGACAATGATTTTTGTGGAACGGACATGACCATCGGTATGAAAAATAAAATGTTGAGACTTTTCCGTGATAAGTACAGAAAATACTAATCTTTACTTTCATTTTTTATGAAGGTACCGACTCAGCGCTTCATCGTATCATAGGTGAGCCGATAGTATGAGAATTTTATCTACGATGGGATAATGTTTAATTGTATCATCGTATCATAGAGGCTGTCGACGCAATTGTTTCAACGGCTATGTCCCATCAGCGCACGTTTATTTTGGAGGTTATGGGTCGTCACTGCGGGTGAGTTTATTGGCTCAGAATATTTTCAATCAACGTTACATATATCTGAAGTTTAGATAACTCTGTCGCATATTAGCATCATTGCATACCTTAACCTTACGAACAGACCAATTTGAATTTGAATTCCAATTTAAAGTTACTTAGCTGTGGTGGGAGCTGCAACTACGGAGGCTACGTTTGTTTTCATACCCGAGAACCCACCCTCTGATGATTGGCCGGAGAAATTATGTCTAAAACTTGAAGAGGCAAGAAAGAAATGACTTGATTGGAGATTTGGTGTTATTTATTTGGGTTTTGTTAAAGAATGACAGATTTGCGTGCGCGATCGGTGTCGGTATGAAATTGGCTTTAGCATCTTTAGTTCTTTGTTATTGACCACAAGACTGGCTGACAGTGATTTTACCTAAGTAGTTTTGTTACCATCTTTTTATCTCAGAACAGTCGCCAGTATTTTGAGTGATTTTTTTTAGAATTCGATTTATCTGTGTTCATTCGGTGCATGGTTAATAATTATTTTAAGAATGAACTCTTAGCAAACACGAGTCATCAAATCTTTTAGTGTTTTTAGTTGTTATTTAATTGAATTTAACATTTTAGCTTTAATAGTTTTATATGGTTTGCTGTAGTTTTCCCCTGCCTGAACTAACTTTTCCACTCTCTCAAATCTAGGTATCTTGCACTGGTGGGTGCACTAGCAACGGAGGCCGACTTCGTTTTCATTCCGGAATGGCCGGCCGAAGCCGATTGGCCGAATAAAATTTGTGGAAAACTTTCCCAGGCAATACTTCTCTAATTTGAACGATTTGATTTGTCCTTCCTGTCCTCTTTAAAAATAATTGTCGTCCTTTCCGTATTCACTTTTGTACCACACGTGGTTTCGGACTTTGTTCTGTCATCACATCACTAATCACCTTGCATGTTTTGTGAAGCTTCTTTAGATATGAATCTTAGACGAATGTTGATATTTGTGGTTCTTCCATACTTCCATTCACTTTTTGTATGTTTGTTGACTTCCACTTGTGCGTTTTTTAATCATGCATGGTTTTTTATGTAAACTGGGCGGGCGCTATTCCATTTTGAAATACTAATATAAATTATTTCTTGATTTTAGGAACGTTCCGCTGGTCAGCGATTAAATATCATTATTGTGTCCGAAGGCGCGATTGATCGGCAGGGTAAACCCATTACCGCTGAGCAAGTCCGTGAAGTGGTGGTGAAGAATTTGAATCAGGACACTAGGATTACAGTTTTGGGGCATGTACAACGAGGAGGAAGTCCATCTGCTTTCGATCGAATTTTGGTAAGTCCAACTGTATCATTCTGTGGATAGATTCGTTTGCCAATAATTTTTCAAGCTGGTAGCACAATATGTACGAAGACAAATGTGAAGAGTACAACTACATACAACGTAAATAGTTCCCGGAGTTTATTCCAAAAGTTGTCAAGGAATTCGCGAAATTAGCCCTCACATTTCGTCCATCTGTGCCAACCCCAATCGTTTACACGAATTATACTCTATTCAATACAGTAATTTTACGTATTTTAGGGCTGTAGAATGGGTGCCGAAGCAGTAATGGCGCTTATGGAAGCGACACCAAATTCAGAACCGTGCGTAATATCACTAGATGGTAACCAAGCTGTTCGCTTACCTCTAATGGCATGTGTAGAGAAAACTAAAGCAGTCGCAAAAGCCATGGCAGAGAAGAAGTGGGACTTGGCCGTTCAGCTTAGGGGAAGGTACGCTATAATGAATCCACAAATAAAGACAAAATATCACGTTCCAAAATTAACCAACATTTTACAGGAGTTTTCAACGAAATTTGGAAACATTCAAAATGTTGACTCGTCTCAAGCCTCCAAAGGCGAGTTTTACGGAGGCGCAGCAGAGCAAGGTTAGACTAGACCAAAGACTAAATACATATCTGCTTATATTTTGGTTTATGAAACTAACACGTTTGAATTGCTTGTTTTTTTTAACCTTGCACTACCTGCACTACCCTACTACCAGATGCAAAGACAGCTTACTAAGGTATGTCGGGAACAATAACGAATTAAAGAGTGACTCAGATTAATCTTAGACCGAATATTTCTTGTAAGATATTTTCCGAACCAATGGATTCTTTTTATAACGGAATTATTGGAAATATTTTTTTTTTGGTTTATCTCCATCTCCTATTTATTAAAGTTGTCTGTATCGTTTTACCGTCAGTTCCTTTGAATTTGTTGCGAATTACTGTATTTTTTTTTGTTTATGTGTTGTGTTAATACATTTGTGTTTTTTTTACTTGTGTCGTCCGTCTGAAATCAGCAAGACTCACTATGGGGAGCATCGGTAAGTTGTCAGTAACGTTTTGTTATGTTAATTGAGTATAATTCATTACATTTTAAGGCTTTTCGCTTGATATGATTACCACTACGGTATAATTAAAGACGACCTATGTATTATTGCAGAAAGGATTCACTCTGGCCGTTATACACATTGGAGCTCCAAGTTGTGGAATGAACGCTGCTGTTCGATCCTTTGTCCGTAACTGCATTTATCGTGGTGACACAGTTCTCGGAATTCATGACGGTAACTTACCTCGACCTTAGCTGACTTATAAATAATCGGAATTTCTAAACAGATTTGTTTTTATTTCAGGGGTTCAAGGGTTCATTGATGGAAGTGTCCATGAATTGACCTGGTCAGATGTGAGCGGATGGGTATCCCAAGGTGGGGCGATTTTAGGAACCAAGAGAACAATTCCGACGAAGGAGACTATGCCACTCATTGCTGAGCAAATTAAAAAGTACGGAATTCAAGGATTGTTAGTTGTTGGAGGATTTGAAGCTTTTCATGCTGTCCTTATGATGACCGATGCACGGACTAAATTCCCGGCCTTTGCTATTCCGCTTGTTGTTATCCCAGCCACTATAAGTAAGATTGTAATATATTTTCGGTGAATTCGCGTAGTCTTATTTAATGTGTTGTTGCAGGCAACAATGTTCCCGGAACGGATTTCTCACTTGGGTGAGTATGAAAATTTTTTCAATTAATAGATCTTGAATTCTGACCTATCCCATACCGGCTTCTCTATAAATCGTATTTTGATGTACCCCTTGTGAAGAACGCACGTCCAATTGACTATGGACCGCCCCGTACATCTGAGTTACCGTACAATGTATAGTAAAAGTAGGGTTCATCAATGTAGGTGGTGAAAATGTGTGGAATCACCTAAAATTCGACTTTTTATTCATAAAATTCATACTTGATTCGTATTTCTGTATTAAAAATTAAAATTCCCAATTGAGTCCGATGGATTATGTTCATTGGGTATATGAAATTATTAACAGATTCTATTATGCTCAAATCTCTAGCTCAATATATAGTTAGCATAAATAAATTAAAAATGTATAATATTCCTCTAACAGGTGCGACACTGCCCTGAATGAGATAACAGAGATTTGTGATCGAATCAGGCAATCTGCACAAGGAACAAAAAGACGTACTTTCATTGTTGAAACCATGGGTGGATATTGCGGATATTTAGGTTAGTCGGATTTCAAGTTAACCAATTAACCATTAACACATGTACAAATCGTTGCATGAATAATTTCGAATATTTTAAATTCTAGCTACACTGGCTGGGTTAGCTGGTGGAGCCGACGCTGCCTATATTTTTGAAGAACCACAAACAATTGACCAATTGGTCGTTGATGTGAAACATCTGGCCTCCAAAATTAGCAGCGGTGCAGTTTCTCGCGGTCTTGTTTTGAGGTAATTTAAAATCTGATCTTGAATTATTAGATTTTTTTAGATCCTTCCTTGAATGACCGTGTCTTATTTTGACATTTTACTCTTTTTTCAATTAGAAACGAAAATGCCAATGAAAACTACAACACGGATTTCATTCATCGGTTGTATACTGAGGAAGGTCGAAACGTATTTACTACCAGAGTTAATGTTCTCGGTCATATGCAACAAGGAGGCTCTCCATCACCATTTGATCGAAACATGGGCACAAAAATGGCTTCCAAAGCTGTAGAATGGTTTGTTGAAAAGTTAACGAAAGAAACATCATTTGTATCCCCGCACACTTCAGTTATGCTTGGAGTAGTAGGACGCCAATATAAATTCTCCCCCATTCAAGAGTTGAAATTGTATACGGACTTTGAACATCGGATCCCTGTTACACAATGGTGGCTCAAACTTCGGATGCTGCTGAAAATTCTGGCCAAACACGAGTCAACATACGTTGAGGAGAGTATGGAGATTGGTGATGGAGAACTTGAGTCAATCACATAGATAATCAGTCCAACGTTAGTGTAGATTGTAGAACGAGTTATCGCATCGAGGGGCCGATTGGAAATGGCCTCAGTAGTCTTTGATTTTAGAGTTTTAACATTAGAACCCATAAGCCTATTGATTTTAACCAATTCCAATTTGACTTTTGTTTAGCGTTGCTCAAATTATTGACCTTACAGATATTGTAATTTGTGATTTTTAGTTCCACATTGATGTGTCAAACGGTTTATCCATGAGCCATAATAACTCTGATGAATCGTCGAGTTTTTGATGTTAGTATTAATTAATCGTTTAAACTGAAGCCATGATCTTCTTGTAAACTAGATATTGTCCTAGTCCTCCTACATCAATTAATTTTATCCTAATGAATCGTTTCTCAAAGGAGGAAATCAAATAATTGAATCTTCCATAAGTAATTTTCGTTCGACGCAGTCGTTTCATTAGTCCCTAAAAATTAAGTGCTTCCGTTTACATTGGATTTCACTGCAGATTTCTTCAATTTTAGCCTAAATGTGATGATAATACGTTCAAGAACTTGTGATCTGTAATTGCTTCTTGATTCTCATTATAATTCTGATCATACGAAAGTAAGCAATCAGGCAAGGCCAGGAGTTCGGTGCAGTGTTGAATAGTGTAATAATTGATTCAAGTTAATATTGTTGTTGAATCTTAACCTACTATTACCTTGAATTACTGGCAGAATCTTGTAAATGTTTCATGTCATGTAATACAGAATACACGAAGTGAGAGAATAAATCGATAAAATAGCGAATTTGTGGTTTGTACTTAATTAGGTTCGAATTTGGCCTTGCTCAAGTTCTCGTCGACCATAGTGTTAATTCCTAGTTGGTTTCCTTGAAGCAATTCGCAGAATTTCAATCATACCCTTTGCTGTGGATAAAATATTTAGGATGCGCTAGAAAATTGTTGTGCATTGGAATTCCACCACGGCAGTTCTAGAGTATTGCATTGGCAGGAGCACTGGTTTTCTCATGAATTTATGCATTTTTTCCTAGTATAGAAATCTCTTTCATGTGACCAGGAAACGACATTTTGGAGAGGTGGCAAACCCACATCCACATTAAGGATGTATGTTGAGATATGATATGATGTAGCTAAGAATCTCATATTGCTTGCGAAGGAGCAGCAAGGAAGAAATAAGAGAACAAGCTGTGAATATAAACGGTGGCTAAAACAAGGCTCTATCACATGAAAATATTATCCATGTGTATGTATCGTCGTCGTCGGTTCAGTCCATTTCACGACAGTACATTCATTCACACTCCAAAACTGCTTTCTCCTTGCCGAGGATAATACGAGGAGACGCATATATACACGATACAGAGACCACAGGCCAGGCCAAGGATCTTATGTCATGTCGAAGCCGGAAGCCCCGACCCAACATTTCACTGGGGAGACGTCTCAATTCTTGCGTTATTTTTGCAGTTGTGTTCTCTTTCTCTGGTTATCTATACAGGTCATAGGTCATTTCACCTGGTTTATATGCTTCGAATGTTATCCGATTTGACCGTTGATGACCTCCCGAGGTCAAGCAAGATATTCGTTTGGCTAGTGCAGAAGTTGTTACTTTTTTTAACCCTTTTCGATTCTACGTTGATGAAATGCTACAGAGATACCATACATTTTAGAAATGTTTTTCAAAATTTTGTTGCTTGGAAATTGGAATGTCGTGCAGCCTGAGGAATGAGGAAGACCTCTACGGATTTAAAATTGGACTACGACATTCATTCTAAAAATCCACATTTTGGTCCGATCTACACACTCGTGAAGATCAGAGACATGTGTAGAGTATATAATGCCGATTTGTGTGGGATTTAGTTAGTACCCTCAAAATGTGTTCATTTTCTTTCCAATGCTTTCTCTCGTTCAGCTCAGCCTATCCTAAGAAAGATATCACTGAGCTCTTGCTGCACTTCACTGGTCTAGATTTTTACTTGCGACGTGAACGAAACGGGGGAAATCCAACATTAGTCTACTTTCTAGTTTAAATAAGGTTTTAAATCTTATTTACAGAAACTGGATTTCCGCATTCATATCATATCTGTCAAATTATTTTGAGTGAACAGATTTAGGAAAAGGAGGACACTAACATGTAGAATAAAATTTCGAACCGAATATTTTTAAAAAGTTGCATCGAACCTATGTACACAGAACAAAGCAACAGGACTAATAAGGAAGTTGTTACATATGCACGATCGATTGCAATACACGAATGCACGTCTTTTTTATCCATTGAAACAGATTTAAAGCAATAGTTGTCTAATTTGAAAGTACAGTTTTGAACAATGGCAAGCATCGGAATGTTGCTGCTTTCTCCACTTTCTCCAAATGAATAATGAGTACAGAGTAGTGGAAGATAGCTTAAAATTGGTCAAGATAGCACTTGAAGGAACAACTTTGGGCAGAGCTGTTTTAACTTTCACTTCAGTCCCATTAAACTATCCTATTACTTTATGTAGGTTCACGTTAAAAAATAATTAAGCACCCAAATTTTTTTGTGCGACAAGATTGGACATTCATTAATACTTATAATTTTCTAAACCATCATTATTCAATTTTCTACAAATATATGTCTCTTCATATTCCATAGAAATTGACGTCAAAATTAGCCTCATGTTCTATTCCAGAATCGAGATTGACATATAAATATGCTCACAGACAGGAAAGACGAAACGGAATAAGAGGTAATTCCTTCCTTTCTATTCTTTTTCATTCCAGTAGTGCGGAGGGCCTAGCAATAATGCCTCTATTTGGACGGTTAAATCCTACATACTACCTACTTTCACCCGACAATAGAGAAAATCGAGATCGCCAATCCTTTTTTTTCTGTGTAGATCTTAAGGTTTCTCCATGTACAACGTACAGAGTACAGAGTACCCTAAGCTCCGAAGAGAAATTGGACTTTAGGAAACGACAAGGTGTAGCGAATTATTCATGAGTGCAACATATTTTCCTTTTCCTCTTCAATATTTCATGTGACGAAACGACGGATGGTCCGTTGGTTCCAGCGAAAGTAGAGAAAGGCCCCTTCAAGTTTTGTACAAACAAGAGAAAGCCACTAAATTCTCTCTCCCGAACGAGCAATCAGTGCCGTAACGCGAGTGGGTACCATCTACCACCTACAACTTGGTCTCAGCAATCTATCCAGGTCTAATAGTGGAAGTAGCTCTTGCCGCCTCGCTCTGTTCCGGTAGAGATGAACTTATGTACTAATAAATGTCTCACAGTGTCTCAAATTATTTCGCATTTTAGTGATACGTATTCACACATTAAGTTCTATATAATTGAATACATTGCTGGCCGGTCATACGTTGACATTTAAAACGAATATGTACTACCAAGCCTGGACAAGGACAACGTAGCTTAGCTGTGTGCAACGTGATCTCACACTATGCATGGCCAGCCAAAATCAAGTACTCTTTCTGCACTAAAAGTAGGGAGGTCCGTAAAATCCTTGTACTTACAGGCAAGTCCTTAATAGAGAACTTTCTACATTTTCCTAACGGTTAATTAAAGAGCAGGTGTGGTGTGCCGACTGATATGTATCGTGTGCAGTTGCAGTATAATACAGAGACGGTTTAAAGTTTAAAATGCCGCAGCCCCGTTTATATTCTGAAGTCTGGGTACGGCCCCGAACAACGGAACTAAGGTTTTGGGTTTTGTGTTGTGTTTTTTTGGCCCACCTTTTAAATCCGCTCCACACGATTCCTCTCGCTTGAATTTCTTGTATAGTAACATTCGTCGAAAGCTTAACCTCGTCGTCATCTCTCCATCGTCGTCTTTGTTTTTTCTACCATACATAGTTACATGGTAGTATGTGTCGTACTCTGTTTTAAAAAATAGCTGTTCCTCCTCTTGACTTGTCAAACTTGAGTGGATATATGTTCTATGCTTTAAAGTAAATACTACTATGAACGAGATGGCCAATAGTGCAAGAAAAATAAAGCTGTACTATGAGCTAGTTTTATTTCTTATAGACTATGTTGCTGGGAGAAAATATAAAAAATTGGACGTACGTCCTACATTGTGGAGAGTTCAAAATGTTCAAATCCCTCTTATGGATTCATTCCATTAAGGACAACCCACATCTTTTCTACTTTATTTTTCCAGAGTAGTTGTCAAGGGGTATCACTCAAGCTTCCAATACTAACCCTAGTTTTTTATTCCTAAAAACGAGAATTAAAATACAACCAAATAATTGGAATTGATTCTATATAGAAGGGTCATACTGTAGACATTCGCGGTAATGTGTGGTCACAAGTATCGCAGCGCGGCGCAATATATCGTGAAAATCCGTTTGACCCAATACTTGTTTGCGTAGTGGAGACTGGAGAGAAAAAAAAACTTACAAAAACCCAGGTCTTGCTTGCTGTCTATAGCCCCTCTGGAAGGCCGGAAATTCGAACTCCATTACAGCGAAACGGCAGGGGCCGATTATAGTTGGCATTTTAACTATGCAATAGAGTAGTTACTGTATTTTTCGCTTCAGTCATCACTTTAGGGTAATAAGTAAATACTAAGAGGGGCAGAATGTTAATTTAAGGGATTTGTCATTGTATTACAGCACAACTCTTCGCGCTGGACGGATTTGAGAGTTGTGCATACATTATTCCAAGATAATTTTACATCTTCCTTTTGAAGGGGAAATGGTTGTCAAGTTATTTTGCATTATTCTTTAGTAGATCATAGTGTAGCACAATATTGTTATTCACCAAATTGCGGGTTTAGCGTATGTTAAAATAAATTTTGGAAAACTGCTTCTTGGTTAACAGGATTTTCATTGTTGCGTTGCCCTCAATATGCCATAAATGCCATCAAGCCTTTACTCATAAAATCAGAATGTAATATAGTAGCCTGACAAGAGAACCATTTTTCATGAAGGTGGTCTAAAATATTCAAAATTATAGTCAAGCGCGGCTAGAATGTATGGCAGAGAGATAAAACTATTTTCTGAGTCGCAAGTATCGTTCTTTTGGCACTTTTCTGAAGTAAAAGTAGAAATTCGCCTGGAAATTCAAGGTAGAAATGTTCTAAAGTGAGCACAGTTTGTCTGCAGAAAGCGGTTGTACTTTTGGTCAAAATATTTTACCACTTGGGTTAGTTTTTTTTTCTGGAGATTTTGTATTTGCGTGGGAAGTAGGTTCCTTGTGTGTCCCTTGCTTAACCAAGTACGGATCATTACAAGTTACTATGCAGTGAAATCCATTGCCATTGTAGTGTAGGAAGAAGATAAGGAATCATAGTTGTACTTGTACCTCCTTGTGTACAGGAGGTCATTTTTAGTCAGACACGACAAGACACTGTGTACTTATTATAGCCCACACTACTGCATTTATAAAAGACGCTAAGGAAGGAAAAAGGAAGCTGTGAAGAAAACTGTGTGGATGTGTTCTGTAAAATGTAACGGTAATGTAATGTTCTATATTATGTGAAGTACAATGTGGTGTAGTCGTTCAATTATCATAACTCTTCATTTTTGAGCCACCAATAATGCTTCTGATGTAAGGAATATATAGTGCCACTTTCCTCGCCTTTTCTCCACTTTCTTCAACTTTCTTCAACTTTCACTCGATTTCACATCTTCGTTTTCTGTTTTCTTTCTAGAGCCGTGGAACGAACGGAACGTTTCTTGTCCCTTCTTCTCATTTTCTACGTATGTTTACAGTCTCAAAACTTGGAAGAGGGGAGCAATAATAATGGAATTACATGTTGAGAGTCAAATCTGTCTCTGATTCTGTTTCTACTTCCTCCTGGATGGGATGGGATACGATTCCCCTCCAATCTTATGAATATTCAGAATTTAGACCTCACTCTCTTCTCTTCCTGTAGTGTAATCTCGTGTAATTACACTTTTATTTGCTTTGTCAATGTGTCAGGGCTTAATATAAGGTATGTTGCCTATTTCGGTGGAATGTAAACGAAACAATAATTACAAAGTTAGAAGAATTGAATGACTGTACTTTCTTTCGGCGAACTAAAACTGTAATCGCAGACGCGGATGGTCATTTCAGACCTAGTTTCTGTGTCCTGGTTGTAAAATTAAATTAAAATCATATCAAATATTGAACAGGTCCCATCAGATTATCTTTTCTGGAGTTATAATTTCGATTTCTCTCATTGTATTTGTATACAATGGGCCTGCTCCTGTGTATTTTATAAGTCAACCTTAGTTTGAACAAGAAAGATGGAATTTTCTTTCGGTTACTTCTGCATGAAATCGCCAAAAAAGTACTCGT